>OLKM01004272.1:11899-23756 GCA_900291075.1 Melanogrammus aeglefinus | reverse complement strand
TCCGTTGAACACAAATTTTCTTTTTGCGATCATTCTGCGGCGCGCATGCTGGCCGTGTTGATGAAATTAAAATAATCCCTATTGGAACAAAGTTTAAAACGCGAGTGAGCATGGGAGAGGCGAAGTCGTAGCTTCAATCTATGCTAACACACAACCGTGAGAAGAGATTTGGCTTTTTAGTTTTAACAAGCAACCTACCTCAGGTGATCCCAAACCAGTACTACTTGGCAACAAGTTTCGAATGAACGGCAAATGTAAAGCCAGCAACTTCCAGCCTATGTCCCCAGGAGTAATGGACGCCCGCAGAAGGAAAAAGAAACGGGCAGGACATATGCCTTCCTGATGAAGTCTACCGACCTTATAGTTCCAATACAGTCCACCCCACTAATCGAGGATGTCTTATTGGCTCGGCCTAATCCCCAAGAGCAGCCAGAGGACTAGCTCAACCTGCCACATTTTCAGCTCTTCCTGACCTTGGTTCTGAGAGTAGAAGTCTCTGCATGGTGAAACATGAGGTGTGTCACAGCAGGCGTCACTAGGAGCGCCCTGCTCCAGGAGTTGTCCTATGGTGTTTGCTGTCGTGTTGGAAGAACCTCTGTCTTTTGTGGTGTTGTATATAGATGTTATCAGATGACTGCGGTTGCGGTAGACATCCACAGTGTAGGATCCTGTGGAGTTGAATCTGGTTCCTGATGTCTTTGTCTCAGTTTTACCCATACCCGTTCTTCTCGCTGTCAGGGCACTGATGAGCTTTGACACGGTGACGCCTTCTTGTAGTGTTTCACGTCTGACCTCCTCTTCTCTCTTTCCTCCATAGCGAAAGCTACACCATCAGGCAGTGCAGGGTCCAGCTTAGTGGGAAGGATTGGCACTGTGTGGTGCGAAGACGCCAACCCATAAGGAGTTGAGCTGGGCTGTATCTACTCTGAAGGGGTGTGGCTCTATAGGTGAGTAGAGCCAGGTAGGGGTCTGCTGCCTTCTTGAGCAGGTTTTTGACAGTCTGCACTGCCTCGTTCACCACTTCATCACCAATTATTTTTTTGCGGAAAACTTTGGCGCTGACTGGTGACGTGAACCTCAGGAATATAGCCTGGCAAAAATTGACTTGAGAGATGGACGTGATGACATTGGTGGCGACCTGGTGTGTGCGCAATAACTGTTGCAAAATCAAACATACCTGGAAAAAGTATTTCACCACGAGCAGGTAAGTTTTAGCTCCCTGAGGAGGAACAGGGTCCACCCACAACTTTTGGCCATGGTCTTTCTGGGGCATTCTGATGGCATGAGTGGCTCTCTTGCGATTCTGTCGCTCCTTGTATGCATTGCTCTGCAGTTTGAGTACCATTTTTGTTGTTTATTGGCTGACTGAGACCAGGCCACCACACAGACAGACGGACGAGCATTGACTTTTTGCACTTCTCCACACCCTGATGTCCCTTCATGCAATTTCGCTAACACGTCTTGTCTTCTTCATTGCAACAGATATAACAGAGGCCTTGTGTCTTTTCAGCAATGCCGTCTTTCACTGTGAGCGTAGCTTGCTCTGGCCAGTAGTTTTTCAGTACAGGTTCCTGTTTCGCATGTGCTGGCCATCCTTCTGTGCACAGGGTCATGGCAGTGAGCGAGACACGACATTTAACTTTAAGCTGGCTCTTTCAGACTTTCCAAATTACATGGGACTTACAGGTAGTCCTTCTCATAATGACAGTGTCTACATAAATGTTGGTGCTCTCTATCAGCCACCTGTTCCTCCTGTAGACATTGCGGTGAATATCACAAGGTGAGCATGACAGTGTGTGTTCTGCTGTGCTCCAAAGTGATTTTTCTGGTGCACAATGGAGGTAATGAAATACCGCATCAAGTCTCCATCCTGAAGCGCTGGATTCTCGGCGGCAACAGATCCAGTGCTTGTGCTCCAAGTTAGGCTAGAGAGGGGTTTATGGTCCAGTCTCCATGCAGAACTGTTTCTCTATGAGGAAATCCTGAACCGTTCACAGGCCCCATGTGAGGCCAAGAGACTCCTTGTCCAACTTGTGCATAACCATTGCTCAGGTGGAGTTAGCGACCGCGATGCATAAGCCACAGGCCCTCCATTCCCTCCTCCCACTTTTTGAAGAAGAACGCCACCCAGCCCATATGATGATGCATTGGCAGACACTTTGGTCTCTCTGTTCGGGTCATGCATAGCAAGGACTGGAGGAGAAGACAGTGCTCTCTTCAGCGATTTTAACGCCATTACCTGGTCCACGTCCCAGACCCAACAGTTTGAGGAGAGGAGGTCACAGAGTGGTTTGTCTGTTTCTGCTAGACACGTTCAAGCCGGTCAGATCCACACACAATCGCACAGACTCCTTATCTTTCTTGGGCACAACCACCATGCTGGCACACCACTCAGTCGGCTTCTCCACACGGCTGATGACGCCCGGACGTTTCATGTGCTGGAGTTCTTTCTTTGACTTTACCAACCAACAGTATAGGAAATCTCCTGGGGATTTTCACAGAAAATGGCACAGCACCGGGTTTATGCTTGATGACGTATGTTTGTTGTATTTCACCTAAGCCACTGCAGAGTAGGCAGGGCTCCAGACTGCGACCAAATGGTCGCATTTTGCGACCAAAATCTGTGACAGTGCGAGTAAATCTTTAATCTACTCGCGCATGCGCGACAAGTAAATTTGCCGATTTTTATTTATTTATTTTTTTTTGCTGACAAACTTACTGTCCACTAGTTGGCGGTAATGCAAAAATGAGCTGGTTTGCTAAGCGACATTTACTCCAAAAGGAGACAGCTGGCCAATGGTGTGAGAGCGGGGGAGCGGGGGGGGGGGCGAATGACCACTGTGATAGGCTAATGTGAAAAGAGGCGGGTCTTTGGAGTTATCGCGCGACTGCGAATCCAAGATTTCACATACCGGCAGGCATCAAAACAATGGAAAATGGCGGCGAAAGCGGACTATCAGCTCGTACTTTCTACCAAGTAACGTTAAACATAATGTTTAAAACATGACACATTGACCAAAAACACAGTGCCAGTCTCTGAAACATCTTTTCTCTAGAAGTGTTTAGGCACAAGTTATGTGTCTAAATTCTTGTTCTGTTATTGTCAGCACAGGATAAATATTCACTTTGTTATTTTTAAAGCTGTTTAACTGGTTAATGTTAAAACTGTTGTGCAACAATAAAATATGAATTTATAAGATTGTCGTTTCTGCATTTATTGTCAAAGTATTTATCAGTAATACAGTGAACATTATAGGAAAACTTTGCAAGTTGATTTCGGTGTGCGCTCCTAAATTTTCTGCTTGCGCCCCTAAAATTTTAAGTTAGGGGCCACTGTACTCCTAGTGAAAAATGTTAGTCTGGAGCCCTGGTAGGGATAGCATGCCCTGATGTTCTCCATCCATGTACTGTTTACACAGATGAGTAAACCAAGGGCAACAATGGTTGGCTGCCCGAGCAAGGCGTTCTCAGGTTTTTGACCACATACACCTTCTCTGCTGCCTGTTTAGGTCCTCTCAGCTGCAGTCTGACGAATCCCGACACATCCAGAGGATTTTGTCCTGGACCATACAGGAGTTTCTCTGCTTTCTGGAGGACAGGCTAGTGTTTCAGAAAAGATGTTGTTTAAAACAGTCTGTGTAACGACAGTGACATCTGCTCCGGAGTCAAGTTTGAAAGTGACATTTTTGTCCATTCTGCCAATATCAACAGTCCATGGATTAGTGTCGGATGAAACAGAACCGAGAAAGAAGGTCTCACTCTCCTCTTGCTCGATACCATACACAGCTTTCCTTGCAAGGCACACATGCTGGTAGTGACCCATTTTTCCAAAGGAATGGCACTTGGCACTATTGGCAGGACACTGTTGAATGGCATTGCACCATTGTTTTTGGTTTTGTTGAATTTAGGGTTTTCTTTTCCTTCGTACCGTCTGCTTTGAAAAACTGTCCACAGAGAAGGCATCCATCTGCTTTAAACCACTGGTATCCCTCCGCAATGTGTTTTGCTGCTTTTTGACCACCTCTGATTGTCTCGCCATATCAATGGCTTTTTCCAGGTCCTTTTTCCATCTGCATAAGTTCTGAGAGCCGTTTATCTGCCAGCCATACCACAATCCTATCCCTGAGTGACTCGTCATGCAACGTTCCATAATTGCAGTGCTCGGCTCGGCATACAGGGCAGTGACGAATGCATCTACAGTCTCGTTCTCTTCTTGCTTGCGCATGTTGAATCGTGCAAGCTCATATATACAATGTTTTTTTTTTCACCACGAAGAACGACTGAAATAAAAGCCTTCCTATACTTTAGAGTAGTTGCGCAAGTCTGCGTCACTTAGCTTCAAGCCTAACACATCATCGGCCTTATCTTCCATACAATAAATGAAAGTATTCACCTGATTGTCGTCGGAGCTTACTGTTAAATAGCATGTTTGGCAAAACCTTCCAAATCTACTTATCCACTTTGGCCACTCGTGTGGTTTGGAAAAATCAAAGGGCTCCGGTGGCTGGATGTTAAACGTAGTGCCGTGCGTGTTAGCCATCGTGCTAGTGCTAGCTCCTTCCTAGCTACGCTCGTCTCCACTTTCACTCATCTGCGACGCTCACCGGTCTTCTTGTATATCCTTCCAGGTGGATCATCTTTTACTTTTTCTTGGTTCAGTATAACAGCTGACACCATGTCGTGTTTACTGGATAATAACACAACACGAGTTCTCTGTTAACTGACTACCACTTTATTGAATGAGCAGCAGCCTCCAAACAGCATGTGACCAAAACTTCCTGTGCACCTGACTAAAATCTCCCCCCAACACAGTTCCTATCACGTTATATTCTTAGTATGAACTAAAGTGCAATAATACCACACTGTGGAGACAGCGCAGCAACATCTCTACCCCATAAATAATGTAATAAAGAAACATCTGTAATTTGCGATGGTGTTTAGGATCACTTGATTCAGGCCTACCCCGAAAATGATTTGCACTAAAAAACCTGTGAAAATACCCAAACTTAAGCTACGCCGTTTGTGTGTGTGTACGTGCATCCATGCATGTGACATTAAACGTTAATATGTGTGTAGGATATTCCACTAGGTGAGGTTCTTTGACATTAATAGCCATGAAAACGACAGCCTTTGGTTTAACACACAGGTCGCATGTTGTGAAGAATGGCTCATGAGGGGCTTTCTGATGAGTCAGGGACTGACGCATCACCCCTCCTCAGATGATGAGAGTTCATGCTAATACTAACCATATGCTAATTTATAATGCTAACCCTATGCAAATTCTAAAAAGCTGCACAGGGGGCAGATGCACCAACCACTGTTGCTTGCTTGTCCATAATCAATCACAAAAAATAAATACCATACCACACAATGTCAACATATCTAAAGAAAGAACAATGCATTGCATTATTGCATTAAATAATAAAACATATAAACAATAAACATGTCCACTTCTGTACACAGGTTCTATCAGACAGCCTGACACGTTACAACTATGCTGGTGTGTGTGTGTGAGTATTTGTATTATATGCTGGTGTTGTGTGTGTGAGTATTTGTATTCATAGTATTCAAGTTCTGCATTTGTACGACATAATTAGACAGACAGCCAGAGAGAGTGGAGGGGAGAGAGAGAGATAGAGAGACTCAGACTACTTGGAGCTATTTGCTCCTCTCTGGATGTGTTTGCCCCATCGCCCTTCAGCTGGCTCTGTGAACTGTGAGTGTGTTGGAATGTGACGTGATGGCTGCTGAACCAAAGAGCCATCGTCATACGTTCATGCACGTGATACTTAGAGAGAGGAAAGCATGTGGATGTCCTCCATCTGTCTCCCCTGTCCAGCAGCATCCAGTCATCTCTATGGTGGTGCTGAAAGGCTTCATGAAAATGAACCACAAGTTGAAGAAGGAAAAGCATTCTTGGTTTCATAATTATGTCTAATGTCAATTCTCAAGTGTGTTTTCTTTGGAAATGATGATGATCAAATACAATTAAAAAGGTATTTAAAGTACAGCCAACTGCCAACAAATCCTGTTCAAATGATAACATTCCTGCAAAATAAAATGTTATTTTAAAAGTACCAAGGCATGCACATTGAATGCAAGATAAGCACATCATTTTTATTATTTCATTGGGGATGTGTCAAATTCTGTTCAAATCATTAAATGATTTTGTTTTTGCCCACCATGGATACATTTTGTAAATGTAAGGACACACCTGTCAGTACGTTGAAAGTGTTCTAATGGAAACCCAACAAGTTATGATATCTATCGGGAAATATTGAATGAGACAATGGGTTCAGTACCAGAGGCAGATGTGGACATGCTTGCCTGGCTTAACAATGACATCAAGTGCACCAACCATCGCTTGGCACCGCTGGTTATCAAGGCATGATGGGTAATATGTTAGGACAGTGTTTTGTGTGTGACGTGTGTGTAATTGTTGTGTGTGTGTGAGTGTGTAGGACATTGATGATCACGAACCAATGGAAGGGATACACACAAACAGTCCAGAGGCTATGGACTATAAATATATAGAGGAGGGCCGCTGAAACAACAAGGGCTAACACATTTCCTTACATACGGATCCCAGCACTCAAAGGCAAATGCAAATTAAATACATTTCTTAATAGGCGCTCGCCCCTGACATAACCCAAACCCCATCCAAAAAGACACAAGGGATTACAACAAACACACCACAAAAACTATAAAAAAAACTGTGTACAATAATCACAATATATACAATGATGCTGATAGTGTTGCTTTTCTCTTGCTCTGCATAATTGTCCCGCTGTCTCCTTCGCTCACAAAACACTGAAGGGATCTAAGCTCTTATAAACCCAATCACTCCCTCTTGAGTACAACCAATTAGCAATTTTAGTGATTACATGATGAATGCATATTTATAATTGACATCAACATCCAATATACTTTTAAACAACATATGTTCACTTATCCACACACAATGTAAACCAACATAATCCACATATCCAAACTTATAAGAAGCATTAAACACTTAATGGCTTTGCCTGGGTAGGCTCTGTGCATGCACGTATCAATGTGCACAGGCAATGAAAACGGAATCAGTGCTGCAAAGTCCACTTAAAAGATTTAAGGTTTTGAGGTCTCAAGAGTAGCAAACTGTGGTCTGAATATACTGTAAAACGCCGCATGAACGGATGGTCGACCAGGGGGTTTATTCTTTCTCTCCCCAAGCTTGAAGCGCCAGTATTGTGTAACTTTAGTGTGTGTTGAGGGTCAGTCGAGCCTGTGGGAAGAGCTCAGGGCCTTCTGGAGGTCATGGAAGTGACAAGGTGCTGTAGATGATCACATTGGCCACACGTTTGTGGCATTGGGTAAACATCAGTGGAGGCTGGTGACTTTAGAAATTAGGGAAGATCATTTTTGTTTTATAAGGAGCATTTATTTAAGTAATTCATCTTTTGAACAATGTGACCATGAGTATCCCTGGCAAACTTCCGTTTTTAGTGGGACTATAGTCACAAATGCAGACTTCTTTGCATTACATCATACATCATATCATCTAGTAGCCTAATGTTGAACAAAATGCACTTATTTGAGATTAGAAATGTCAAAGTTCTCTACTTTCTACTTATAATCACACACACACACACACACACACACACACACACACACACACACACACACACACACACACACACACACACACACACACACACACACACACACACACACACTGACTGAATGAGGTGTGTGCATTTATGTAGGGGGATCTGCTGAACACACACACACTAGAAAGTTTACCCTCTGAGAGACTGCAGTGTGTTGAAGTTGTTTTAAGTAGCTGAACAACAAATCATCAACAAAATGACTTCATTAGTGCCCAGGAGGGGTGCTCCCTGCAGGATATGATGTCCTACGGGGCCTCCCCCCCACCTGTGTGTGCCACGCCCCGAGAGTCAGTGAGCGGGGGTGTATATGTATTATATATATTTTATATGTTTTTGAGAGGGAGAGTGAGGAAGAGGCAGATATGAAACCGCTGATAATGCAACACAACATCGTCAGGACCACCTGATGCTGAGAGTGGGAGGGGCTAACAGTATCAAATGGGCGGGGCACGTTCCTTAGAAAGCCAGCCTGATGATGGCCTATAGCAGGGGTTCCCCAAATGTTTCAGCTCGAGACTCTCCCTGGACCCAAACTCAGAAGAGACAGATTGTGACTTGCAGAACATAAAGAAGAACCCATGAATTTAAAATGTATATGACAATTCTTAATGTAATTAAAAAAGAAACATTGGCACATAATCCAATTGAACGTATGTGTAATGCTACATTTCTCACAACCTCATAACAAGTTGCACTAAAAAATAAGGACAAAGACGCAGTCAGCCAGCAACACACACCAGTCACCAATTATGAGACACACAAAACAAAACAATTTAAATGCTACTCAAAAGACACACATTAGTGAACTTTTTTTTAACAATACTGATAATGCCAATTCTTCATTGGAAGCTCTCTTACATAGAGTAACTCCACAACATAAGACACATTGAAGCTCTCTGCTTTTTGAATGGCTTTGGGTGAAGCCGACGTTAGTTAATTATTCCTTGTAATTTCCGTTTTGACAACAATGCACGCGGCGAGGGTGAGGGCATCCAGGTAGGTTTGAAGAAAGGGGGGTAAACAGCCCCTGCCCACAGCATCTGAGCACATTAGACCCATGGAGCAAAAAAATAACTCATCTATTGTAATCGGAATATGAATTCACATATACTAGCACTAAAATGTATTTTACTCTGCCAATTGGCATTCCAATTAAAATGGGTCAGACACTAATTGTGGGCCTTCAGGTGAATATGTGGTGAATAAATAAGTGTAAAGTACTGATGCTGTGTCTCACTCTGACAAATTTCCTGTGAAGGACTTATGAACCTTCATACATTAAAATAATTACAATACATAGATTGTCTACATTAATACAACACAAACTTTCAAAATGCAATTTAACTGTACCAGGCAGTCTTGACGTTGTTATTTTCTACCGTCATTTAGACATTTTAACTTTCCAGGGAGGATAGGGTTTCCTGTTCTTCCTCACAGGCACCAACCCACACAATCCCTCTCTGTCTGCTCCCACTGCACACTATCATGTGTCGTCTGTCACCATTTTCTTTAATTTGTCTCTCCCTCCACCGCCTTACTCCCTCCCTCTCAATCACCTCACTCCCTTCCACTGCAACCCCTCTTTTTCTCTCTCTATCTATCTCTCTCCTCTCTCCCTCCCTCTCTCCCTCTCTCTCTCTCCTCCCTCTCGTTTAGTCTCTCTCTCTCTCTCTCTCTCTCTCTCTCTCTCTCTCTCTCTCTCTCTCTCTGTCTCTGTCTCTCTCTCTCTCCCTCTCTCTCTCTCCGTCTCTCTCTCTCTCTCTCTCTCTCTCTCCCTCTCTGTCTATCTCTGTATATCGCTTTCTCTCCATCTTTCCCCTCCCTCTGGCTGGGAGGGCCTTGAGGTGACACCTGCCTTTCGGCCCCATTCTCTGATTGGCTGGATGGGGCTAGGAGGAAGGTCACTCCACACCAGATTAATGCCGGAGGTTCAACTCCTCAGCGGTTAGCGGAAACGCACGCTTTGGACAAGGGAAGGAAAAGATAGAACTGGAATAGGGAACAAAATAGGATTATGTGCTGGAAAAACATTATTTAATTTTTTTTGTTAATAATCGAATATATAGAGTTACAAATTTGCTTTTTAACACACATTATACAACATTCACAGAAAATTTAAAATTAAAAACACATACCAATTGGTCCAGTTTACATTTGTTTGCCCTGTATATCAGATGTTGTTCAATCAAAGGAGAGGATAAATGAACAAACTAACTCTGAAACCCCTCATCAGACCCTTCATTTAGACATCAACACAGCATTCAGTCGCAAAGGTGTGCATTATTTGATCGACCATCGAAACCCAAGGATTAGTATTCTAAAATTTCCCTTGAGGATCAATAAAGGAAGATATCTTCCTTGATTGTATTTTCTGGTGTGTTCGCGTCAGACGTGGCGGAGGCTTTGTGTAACCCTATATCTGGTAATCAAAATTGTTAGCTGAAATTTGAGAGCGTCTACATGGAGGTCCCTTGGACTCTTTCCAACCCTTAACACAGGAAGGCCTCGGCTCAGCCTAACCATATTTTGAACATAATTATTGTGTATTTTAGACTAGGATGCAGTTACGTAAATCTCTAGTTTGCAGGCACACTTCTTCAGGTCATCCCAGTGCACCTATGGGCTCGAAAAACACATCATTTCTGAACCCATGGAGACTAGTAACAGAGTAGGTAGAAAATGTGTTTGAATTTTAATAAATAGATGGGACGTAAGAGAATGATGACTTGTAATGTTAACATAAATATAACACATTAATTTGTTCCACATTTTGATATCATACTGCAAAGCGCACTATTTATAACGGAGCAGGATGCAATATTTTCTAGCGGATCTACTTTTCAATTGGAGCTCACTATCAATTAATATACAACACAGGGCTTGCCACAGCCATGTCGAGAGTACGAGCCAAATCGGTTAGTGCCTCTCTAAACCTACTACTGGAAGGGGTCTTCTTCTTAATCTCCTGACCTAACCTAGGTCAGTGGTTCTAGAACAGGGTTTCCCAAACTTTTTGTTAAGGAGCGGTGGTATGTTGTAACACAGGTTTCTTCAGCCACACTAAACTGAAATTCTTTTTAAAGCTACAGTTCTGGGACTTTTAAACAAAGTACCCACATTTTCTAACAACCATTTGAAGTGGCAACATTTGAAACTCCTCAAAAATATACGGAATTTGGTGAAGATTAATGATAAATAAAAATGTATACACTTGATACAACCCAACTACGGGGTTAGGTTGTAACCTACTGGGGTAGGTTTGTAAACAGGTAGAGAATCAAATGGCAAAAAAAACAATGGAGACTAATTTGATATGGCCGATAATGATAAGGCAGAAACAACAGGGTTTGAAAATAGATTCACCAAACAAAATATTACCTTCAACTGTTATTGTAAATGAAGAACATAGCACCTGCGTGTGAATGTGCGCGTGTGTGTGTGTGTGTGTGTGTGTGTGTGTGTGTGTGTGTGTGTGTGTGTGGTGTGTGTGTGTGTGTGTGTGTGGTGTGGTGTGTGTGTGTCTCCGTGTGGTGTGCAGTGGTGTATGTGGACAGTTGTGGGGGCCAAGGCCAAAGGGGGTCCCATGGGATAAAAAAAATAAATAATAATAATCATTTAGGGATGGGGAGGAAGGGGGGGGGGGGGGGGGGGCATCAGTACCCCTTGTATACCGGGCCCAAAATTTGGTTTAACAGCACACCATCTATATGCGAATACATGAAAAATGGTAGCTACATTCAGATACTCTAGGTATACAGAAAAATAGAGTTCATATAACATACAAAAACCATTCTTCCACATAGAGAATAAGATCAGATTAAGTTATAGAAGTAAAAAAGCATAACGTATAGGCCACTTTGTGTGCGTGTATGTGTCTCTTGAGAGAGAGAGAGAGAGCTGAAACAGGTTATTGTTTTTTGAGAACAGGGCAACATCTTCAACATCTCTCGGTAAAACTTTGTAAAGTGGGTGGTATTCAAAACATGAGTTTACACCTACCCCGCCCTGGCATGCCATTGCTAAACTACTGTATTGGCATGGTGCGTCGACATTAACAGGAGAATAACAACCATTTCTTTACTAGAGAAACATAGTTTTGAGCCTGATATAAATCAACAGTAACTTATCTCCAAACGGGTAAAAGTACTAGAAAAACATAATTAAAATAAAAAAGGTTACTTTCTTACCTAAAAATTGGGATTTCTCCT
>OLKM01004272.1:0-11874 GCA_900291075.1 Melanogrammus aeglefinus | reverse complement strand
GGTCTTCTTCTGAATCTCCTGACCTACTAGGTTCAGTGTTCTAGAACAGGGTTTCCCAAACTTTTTGTTTCCACAGGAGCGTGTATGGTTTGTAACACAGTTTTTCTTCAGCACCTAAAAACTGCAATTCTTTTTAAAGCTACAGTTTCTGTGACCTTTTTAAACAAAGTACCCACATTTTTCTACAACCATTTGAAGTGGCAACCATTTGAACCTCCTCAAAAATATCACGGAATTTGTGAGATTATGATAAATACAATGTATAACTTTGATACAACCCACTACCGGGGTAGGTTGTAAAACCTACTGGGGTAGGTTGTAACAGGTAGACAAAATGCAAAAAAACAATGGGACTATTTGATATGCCGATTTAATAAGCAGAAACAACAGGGTTTGAAAATAGATTCAAACAAAATATTCTTCAACTGTATTGTAAATGAAGACATATGCATCCTGTGTGTGAATGTGCGCGTGGTGTGTGTGTGTGTGTGTGTGTGTGTGTGTGTGTGTGTGTGTGTGTGTGTGTGTGTGTGTGTGTGTGTGTGTGTGTGTGTGTGTGTGTGTGTCTCCGTGTGTGCATGTGGGTGTAATGTGGACAGTTGTGGGGGGCCCAAGGCAAAGGGGGGTCCATGGGAATAAAAACAAATAAATAATAATAATCTTTAGGATGGGGGGGGGGGGGGGGGCATCAGTACCCCTTGTATACAGGGCCCAGAATTTGGTTTAACAGCACACATCTATATGCGATACATGAAAAATGGTAGGCTACATTCAGATACTCTAGGTATACAGAAAAAATAGAGTCATATAACATACAAACCATTCTTCACATAGAGAATAAAGATCAGATTAATGTTATAAAAAGTATAAAAAGCATAACGTTTATAGGCCTACTTTGTGTGCGTGTATGTGTCTCTTGAGAGAGAGAGAGAGAGCTGAACAGTTATTGTTTTTTGAGAACAGGGCAACATCTTCAACATCTTCTCTGGTAACAACTTTGTAAGTGGGTGGTAGTTCAAAACATGAGTTACAACCTACCCCGCCCTGTCATCCATTGCTAAACTAGCTGTATTGGCATGGTGCGTCGACATTAACAAGGGAGAGATACACCATTCTTTACTAGAGAAACTATAGTTTGACCTGATATAAATCATACAACTTTATCTCCAACGGTAAAAGTACTAGAAAACAAACATTAAAATAAAAAAGTTACTTTCTTACCTAAAAATTGGGATTTCTCTCTTAACTCCTGGAAAAATGGCGCCAACTAGTGGACCATTTCTATGAGTGATCGTAAAGGAAGGAGGAGGAGACTGAAACGGTCACATGGCTCATATCTATCCCTGATTGGTGGAATTGGTGGTGTTACAACCATGGTTACAACTCACCCCGTGTTACAACTATCCCCGGTCTCCCCTATTCATAAAAAGATTTGGCAGACCGGTAGTCAATTTTAAGATGCATAATTTTAAACAAAGGATTAAGCTGTTTTTCAAGATGGTTTATTTGTCATATTCATGTAGTGAACCTCAGTAGGGGTTGCGAATGCAACCCCATCTTAGCTCCTCCCCCTGCAACCCAGGTGCCAAGATAAAAGGCCAAGAATGGCTGAACTCAGCCTCTGGTACAGTAGTCTCGCAAAGCCAGACCAAACTACAGCAACTGGTACAGTGGAAAAAATTGTGATACTGTATGTACGAATTCAGCATCAGTTTTGGCAAGTATGAGGTCGTTTTACTCAAGCAGTCGCCAAGGGTTGTTGTATGAATTTCTACAGTCAATTACGAGAATCGTTCAGTAGGGGAGGCAGATACATTTTTTATGGGTTCTAGCTCATGTAGGGGTGAAGGGAAATGAGAAAGCTGATGAGATGGCTTAGAAGGCATGGGGAACGAAAAAAAGGAGAAATGAACATCAGTATAAGTAAGGCAGAAGTTAAAGAGGAAATGAAGCAAAACAATAAAACATGTCTATAGCACTAGTTAAATATTTAAATATACCATAAATACAAATAAATTCGGAAATATGACCCGTTATTCAGAATAAAGCACAAACAAGTTGCATTAATTATAACGTTTTCAGCCATGTGCGCCGCCATCTCTGTTTTCAGAATACGATGACGTCACGAGAATGGTTGGTAATATTCTACATAGCGGCTCATAGCCTCACAGGTAGCTTACTGCCTCAACAAAATGGATATGGACGAATGGGATAGACCCACCAATGAGGCCAGGCATCCAATTGCCTATGCTTTTGAGCCATGAGAGCAGTGGGAGTTTTAGTGCCCCCAACAGAGCCTGACTATGGAGGAGAAATAGATGAAGGCGAGAGAGACGTATCTGAGCGCACAGGAAACAATCGGTGGTGCTTATGTGGGGTTTGTGTCCCTATGTCCACTGACATGGAGAGTGTCTGCTGCCATGAAATGAACCTGGGACATCTCATCAAAGATAACAGATGTATCACGTCCAATCCGACGTGCCAAATGCTGTCATTAGAGCGAGACGTGTTGGAGGTCGCAATGCTGTCGCTGAGGGACATCCGAGCCGAAACACTGGAGCGCCCAATAAACAGCAGGTAAACTAACAGTCTTGATAGGTTGTGCGGTGGGAGTAGGGGACTACACTGATCACCTGAGACTACGCAATTTTTTACACCCATACTCAGTTATTCTGCAATGTATTATCATGGTAGAAGCTGCGATACAGTACTAGCATAGCATAACATAACAAGCACATACTGTAACTAGCTGTACCCAGCTGTACCCACAACAGGTTCGCAAGGATCTGCTAATAGTTTACACTACTAATTGAGCGAAACAAATGCAATCATCGATACTACTCCATCACAAAAAGAAACCTCTTACTCACACATTAGAAGTTGCGCACCACCGAGTTTATTCACCAATTCATCAACGATGCAACTGCATTTTCAGAACCGCGGTAATCCACAAGTTATGCACTTCGGCGAGAACATCCAAAACACGTTATTGCGACTGAAACAGGAAGTTAAATCGAATAAAGTCCTGTCTCTGATAGGCCTACAGGATACATTACGGCGGCCCTTGTTCTTGTACAAACACAAAAACAAACATCAACAGAAATTACGTAGGCATATTCAAATAAAGTGAACGTCCGCTTCGGTTTATATTCGTGTCAGTTAGATATGTAAATTATTCATGACAGGCTTTGGCCTACTTTACGCGCTACTCTACGTACTCATTCTAACATACATATATATATATATATATATATATATATATAATATATATATAAACATCAGGCACGTGCACAGACATTTTGGGGGGCAGGTGCTCAAAAAAAAAAAAAGGGCACCCCATCGCCAAAATTTATTTATGAAATTAAAAATAATAATAATAAATAAAAAAAACACAGAAGGAGGATTTCAACTTATATATTTATTTGTGTTAACAAACTAGATCAAATGATCAAATTGAATAAATAATTGAATAACAGGCATAAACAGACAAAACAAGGCCATATTGTAGAAGCAAATAGTATGTTAAATAATCGAACAATATTCTAACTTAAAACTTATCAAAACTCTGCTCTGGATAAATAAAAGGATTTTCACAGGAGCATCCTCCTTGGTGCCATGTCTTGGAAGATTTGTATCACTTCACACAAGTTTGATCGTTGTAAAACAGGCAAAACGAAGAGATACATAAATATCACGTTAAACAATTGTGGGACAAGGATAGCATGACACCGAGAGCTAGCATAGTTTACCTGCTATTTAGCTAGCTGTGAATTTTCGTGACATTTATAAACATAAATCAACATACTTTCGAAATTGTCTAAACGGCATTTATATCCAACACAAAATTATGCACTTTTCAGACAAATAATGTCATTTAACATGACAAAACGTCAGTAAACAGCTGGGCCAATGCTTTGAAATCAAGTTTAGTTGTTTGTTTTATTTTTTTAGGAAACGTCGGACCAGTTTATGTTTTCAGACGTAATGTTTTCAGCGGCACTAATGTTGTTGTTAATTTATAAAAAAAAAACGTTGGGGGATTGCACAAACACTGTCATTACCTGTTAGTCTGATGCTGCAGGTCAGTGAAGACGGGTGTGTTCGAAACCGCATACTTGCTTACTACGCTTAGTAGTATCCGAATGTCTTCTACTTCCGGAAAGATTTTGTGTAAGCATCGCTAGCTTACTAGACGTACTCAACTGCCCCAGAATGCACTGCGTCTATTCAAAAGAACAGTGGAAGCAATGGCGCTAAACGGGGAGCCGCAGCAGCAGAGCCCACAGCTATACCGATGTAATTGATTAATAATTGTTTTTAACACATCACCGCAAATCCTTAGGTTGAAGATGTACTGTGACGTTAAATGTGACGTTTATATATTTATTTATAATATTTATTAACGGCGCCCGGCCGGTAGGTTATTGACACGTCATTTGATTCACGTCATCTGAGGTGGTTAAGTAAGGACGGTCGAATTACTCAAATGGATTACTCAATCATTGTAGGTGGTTTCGAACACACCCGTAGTCTGCACCGGTGTGGCCTTGCGCTCAGCACTGATGTGGGGGATGAGGAGGGAGAGGCGCGGCGGGGGCTTGCGAGCACCCGGGAGCATAGGCATAGAATACGTATTCTACGTCTATGCCGCGGAGCATTGTCTGGGCGAAATTCTCTACACAAGAACTCAAATAAATAACCCCTCAGATATCAAAACACATTTGGGGAAATTGATGACAGAGAAACTAATTTGTATTCTAAAAATATTGATGAATGAAAAAAATAATTGGGCTCAAGAAAAAAAGGGCACTTTTTCTCAACCAGGGCACAAGGGCTGGTGCTTGAGCACCACGTGGGGTCTATCTGTGCACGTGCCTGATAAACATATATATGTGTATATTTATGTGTGTGTATATGTATGTATGTATGTATGTATGTATATATATATGTGTATATATATACATGTATGTGTGTATATATATATATATGTATATATATACATGTATGTGTGTATATATGTGTATATATATATGTATATATAGTATATAATATATACATATATATATGTATATATATATATTTATGGAGGAGATAATGTGGAGGAGATAAATGTCGTGTTACAGCAATGAAAAGTAGTAAACGGGTGCAGCAGCTGGGCTACTGCATCATTTCATGATACAATTAATTGTCGTGCCATGGATTATTTCCAATAACAATGGATTATTTTTGCGATGGATTAGAAATTATCAAGAGCATGGAGCGAGCTAGTCTGCAAATAAGACAATCTTCAAACTGTGAGTGTACTCATTTCTCTGTTTCTCTAGTAGTAGAAGCTATACGTTTACCGCTCGTTCCTCTGCCTGGCAAGCGCGTTTCTGCGCTCTTTCTCTGCGCATAACGACAGGTCTGTCCATGTCTCCAGCACTATAGCCACTAAAATTAAAAATTGTTGGCACAGCATCTGGCTTCAGGCGATTGGTGGGACGGCGAACAAATCTCCCATCTTCAGCAAAAGCTCCCTCTTCAACGTAATCAGCCTCTATAAAGTGGTCGCTACATACTCTCTGCCCTGGTCCCATTGGGGGGCTGATGCGTTTTAACGCAATTAACCATTTTTGGAGCAGTTTAGGCTTCTGTACAAGAATAACATGGAAATGAACTATTTTACCACTCTCTTTTACCCGATAATACTCGTTTGAACAGCCAGGGGCAACACAAAATGACCCCCCTGTTCTTTCTTCCCAGATTTTGCCATGGTTTATTTGAAAGTTTGCCAACCATTCTGATGACATCACGCCTGCTTTTTTAAAACATGGCCGCGCCCTAGTGGCGAAAGTCGTTGTCAACTTGTCATTTTCCAGTGAAACTACTTGAATTTCAGGTTTAATGAAGATACATGTATTTTCAAAAATGAAAAAGCAACCAAAAAATGGTCACAGTTCTCATTGCTTCATTTCCACTTTAAAAGTCTTATATGGGAAAAAGTTAACAAAATGTGGCAAGACAAATGGGGGAAAAAGGGAGATATTTATATAATATTCAAAAAAGTGTCAATGTTAAAATAGTGTATAGTGGTCAGAGGAAGGATGAAATAATTTTGATAAGGTTAAGGTTGGGGCACAGTGCACTAAATAAAACAATGGAATTGAAAGGAAAACACGCATCGCTACTGGATTAATGTGAGGGGTGCCAGGTAGAGGAGACAGTGGAACATGTCTTAATGTACTTGTAGTGATTATGGGATAGAGAGAGAAGTAGTATGAAAATCAATTAAGAGAATTGGGAATGCAGGTGTTATACTTTTGGAAAATGTTTTAAGTTTAAGGAACAGGAAATATATAAAGTTTGTGTTGACTTTTTGAGAAGAAACAGGTTTATATGATAGGATAAAGAGTGAACAAGAAAGTGTGAATGAGTGAGTGTATATATAATGCACCAACATGTGGATGCTCCCCGCCGTAAAACACCAAGAAGAAGAACTCGGCCTGTTGGTTAACAGTTTTGAGTTCCCATTTGAACTTTTATTAGTTAGTGTCTCTTGTTTTTTAGGATCCCCTGTTGCAGCTTTGTACGGTTAATGTTCTGTTTTAGCTGTGCCGTTTTGTTTTGGTTTTGTTTTGCTATTATGTTTTGACTACTTTAGTTCAGTATGCTTTTGTTATTTCCCCTTTTTCTGTTTCATTGTTTGACCATTGGGTTGCTGGGTTACATAACCCCTGTTTTGTGGTTTGGTTTGGCTCCAGTTTTCTTTATTTAGTTATTATTATTATTACTATTAAAGTTAGCATATTTATTGTCTCTGCCTCTTTAGTTCTCAAACCTGTGTCCTTATTATTTCTGTAATATCATAGTTTAATTTTCTTTTCTATATTTCCTGGGGTGTAATTCCCCAGGTGGCATTGTCGGTCCCTCTTTAGTTATTTCCCACTTCCCCACGTTCATATTGACTTTTACACTGAGCCCTGCCACATTTTGGCGTTGTCGGCAGGATTTCTTTGAGGCAGAGACTTGTAGTTTTTGTTTTTTTTCCCACAACCCAATTGATTTGAATGTAGTTTGTTAGGTTTTTTTTTTTTTTTTTTTTCTACAAAACAAGCAGCAGGTGCCGGGCAGTTCCTGGCATGGACAGTTTCTTTTCACCTCTTCAGTTTTTGTTTTTCCTCATGGGAGGATGGAGGTTGCCCAATTAAGAGACTTGGTCCACTCAGCTGGCGAGCTGAGAATCAACACATGCGTCAAGAGCGAGACCTCTAACCAGCCTTGGCAAGCAACCTCTCAGCAATTCCATCAGCTCCTGGACACTCTTCAGCTCCTAGTAACTGAGAGACTGATTCATATCCCCAACGGAAATGGCCCACTCTTTCGGGCAGGGAACAGGACTAAATCATTGGGGAGTGGATTGAAGAGGTCCACGCCTGCATACGAGCTCGGTCACCTGTCTCCAGCGGACACAGCGCCCTTCATCTATGATCACCTGGAGGGAGAAGCAAGAGAAGGAATTAAATATCAGCCCGCAGAGGAAAAGGGCAGATCCACTATGTAAGGTTCTGCTATTGCTTATATTAAAAATAACTCTTTGGGTGTACAAAAAATCATATGTGTCCCTGCAGGAAGAAGCAACGAGAATGATTGAAACGTTTACAGAGGTTATCTTCATGCGATTAATGTGTTTGATGGAAGGAAGGTGGTACATAAAAAAACCCTCCATGGGTTTCACCTTAATAGGGAGGTGTGTTGTTGAGGAGATCAGTTTGTTGAACAAGTTGTTTTGCTTTGTTTTCCTTTGCAGAGAACTACTGAAGCAGTGTCGTCCGGGGCCACCCTAACGCCACTCTGATAGAGGTCCGTACTGAAGCTTATTTAGATGGAACAAGAAGGGATGCCTTGGGGGTGCAAGGGACAGAGCTATTCTGTTTTCCAGTGGCATTTAGTTACCCAGCACACACTGTACAAGGTAATCAGTCCAAGCACCAGGGGGCCGATCCTTCAGTTCTGAGCTTAGTGAACTGAAGGAAATCCTCCGTCATTACTAGCAAGAGCAAACTGATCCACCTTCGACTCTGAAGAGCTCTTTTAGCCGCTTAGGTAACGGCCTAAAACTCATGTCAGTGCCATGGGTAAGAAAACGGTGATGATACTGTATAAGCTGTCAAACTAACCAGGTCTATTTGCTAGGGCAGTGTGGTAAGAAGGATATGGTCGATAGACAGCCCAGCAACGCTTCCTACTGGCCAACACCACGCCCATCGTGCCCGCCCCAGAAAACCAGGGAAACTTGCACCCCTGGACTCTTGAGCCAAAGTTCGAGGTGTGGGATCATCTGGCTCCAATTTGGCTGCTAGTCATGAGAGATTGGTTTATCTGCATGTCCAAATATCAATGGTGTCAAACGATAACCGATGAGCTTCTTTGGTTCGCCAGCATTTTGAGCCTCTGGGCCCAGAAAAACTCCAGTCTCTGTAATTGGTCAGATTAATGTGCTGCATATGGAATTGCATTCGCATATGTGGGTTATCTGGATGGGAACCGTGCCAGCTTTGTGGAAACTGTTAAAAGAGGGAGGGTTGTTGGGAGTGTCAGAAACACTCCAGCATAGTGTATCCTTAGTCTGGTGTACTAGGCAATGAACATCATCAAAGAAATGTTACGGGGAGTTGTTTGTGAACATGGGCCTGCCCTCTTTGACTTGCGCCTTTTGCGTTACAAGCCCCACACCCATCTCAGTTAGGCTCTTCGCAGTGCATTGGGTCAAACCGAGCCCCTCCTGAACGTTCAGCGTTGTGTACGGGTAAAGGGGGAAGGTTTGCAGAGTCCCTCCAGGGGGTACTCTGAAAATGGTGAGCCACAGGTCCGAGCACAGTGGCTTGCCTGCAGGCCTATTAGCTTCTCCAGCCCTGGTTCACATGGGTTTTAAGGTACTGTAGACTATTCCCAGTTGTCAGTGTAGGGACAGTGTGTGACTATACCAAATACATTCTAGGTTATGTTTATGAAGGCTACGCTTGACCAACTCACCTGATACCTGTGTGGAGGAAGGGGGTAGGAAGTTACAGTTCTTCACAGACTACAGTTCAGTGGCAGGATAAGGGTCGGCTGGCAGTTGATATTAACAGCCCAATCACTCAGGAACGGAGCAGTTTTGTGAAGTTTAGTGCTGCTCACTGCAGAAATACAGTGGTAATCTTTTCAGGCTATGAGGGAGATTTAGGTTGTACTAACCTCATTTCTTCACGACTTTCATTACTAGAGTGATGTGTCGAGTGCGCCACGCGATATCGCGTATCCACCTTCCGAGTATGAGTCGGCAAAAGCCACATTCGCCACTTCTGGATGAAGCAGGTCATCAGAGAAAAAGTCAGTAGCGCCTTTGCCTCTCCTTGGGCTTTGTGAAAAGAAAGACGGCAAGCAGTTCGGGTTGTGTTGTGGACTACCGGCTTTTTCTGAACAGCAGACTCGCAAGGATGCGTTCCCCTTGCCCCGTATTGACGAATTCCTTGAGGCATGTATCAAAGGGCCACTGGTCTCTGCCAGGTTGGACCTGGCTGGACTGAGGTACCATCAAGTACCTGTCACAGAGGGGGGCAAGGCAGAAGACGGCATTCTGTACACCTCTTGTTGGTTGTCGACGTGGAACCGGAATGCTTGTCTGGTTTGTGCAACGTTCCCGCAATCAACTTTCCAAAGATTGAATTGAAGAGAATCTTTGGGGATCCGAAGGATCCGGTCATATTGTTTGTATTTGAATTTGACTGTTGTGTTTTTCTAATGTGACAGCTTATTCAACGGACATGGAGTGGGCGTGTTTGGGTCGCTAAGCAAAAAGGAACTGAAAAGGCCAATTTGGAGAAGTGCCTGCCTTCTTCAGACCAAGGTGAACTACTAGGTCACATATTTCTAGAAAAGCTGTAGGCCACTGATCCTGCCCAAATCGAGGCTGTTGCAGGGGTGGCCGTAAGGCCTAGACCATATGTGTCTTTCGCGAAGTCGCGCTGCTTCTCTAGCGAATTTGCCACTATTACAGATGTTTTGTTTGAGGGGTTTTGCAAAGCTAGCTCGAGCCCCTTTTACATCAACCTGGTTGCTACTCACTGGCACAAAGCGCCGAAAACCATCAGGTGGAAGCTTTATGCTGCATGGACAGAGGAAGTGTGTGCAAAGCTTGAGTGGCTAAAGAAAAGTTTGGTGTCAACTCCAGTCCTGGCCTATGCTAACTTTTCCATGACCCTTCATCTTGAGATGTGAGCAGCTACAACGGCACTGGGTGCTTGTACTATCCAAGGACAGCAGGTAATAGGTCAGACCTATTGCTACGCAGCTGGGTTTACTTAAAGCCAACAGAACACACATGAACAAAACTACAGCTCATGAAATTGGAAATTTCTCGCACCTTAAATGGGCTATGAATGGCTAATTCCCGGGACTGTTCTATGGGACGAAGTGGTGTGGTGTATACAAACAATAATCCCCCGCCACACTGTCCACAGCCAAGCTGGGTGCTACCAGAGCACACGTTGTTGCTGGCACAGTTTGGCTTCCTTTGACTTTTCCATCAAATACAGGTCTGGTCAACACAAGAATGCATGATCACTTTTCCAGCGAAACATGCCAGCAAGCATTCAAGCAATCGAGTATGTAGCTCCAGGGCAATCAGTCCCGGAATTACTACCCAGACAGGTGGTTTGTGGACGAACTATGAGTGACCCAAGCTATCAGTTTTCAGGTTTTTCCCTTGCTACTGCCCCCTGACTTGGCATCTTTACAGGAAGCTGATGCCAGTAATCCGAGAGTTTCATGACGTTTTGTTATGAGAAAGAGGGCCCCGGCTGCAGGCTGAGCGAAGCGGCAGGCTCCAAAGAGTCCTGGTGCTGGATAAACAGTGGGAGCCGAGGCTGACATGGAAGCAAGGAGGGGTGCTGCTAATTCGCCGTGGTCACCATCCTAGAGGAGGTGAAGTGCTCCATTTGTACTTGTTACAAAACTCCCACTGGTCTCCGGGGTAGCGGAGAAGGTAACGGATGCTTAAATTAACGCAGGGTTAAGTGTGGTAGATGAGAAACAATTGGTGAGTGAAACGCAATAAAGGAATCGAGCAGCATGGATTAAAGGGTGAGACATAGTTTAATGGGGCTGATACAAAACACAACAGTTATCACCACTGGACAAATGACAAAACAGTGGGCGTGGAGGACTTGAGTGTTGCCAAAGGAAGAACCCAAGAAAACAAACAAAGCTAACAGCCACACATTGGACCACATGGTCCCGCTGGACCTAAACTAAACTAACCAAAAGTACATGCGGGTACAACAACTGCGCCTAGACCTATGTTACTAAACACAAGAGAAGACACTATCGTGTAAATTGTATGCGGCCCTCATGTGCATTACCTGTCCCAAGGCCAGCAAGGTAACACAAAGACAAAATAAAACATGGGCGGAAACTGTACAAAGGGGGTCACCATTGGGTTGCAAGCATAGGGGGAGAAAGGAAAACTAGGCGGAGAAACTATACAGTATGTGATCTTCTTCAATATGTATACAATCAAAAGCTTCCTAACTAGGAATCGGGACGATTTCAGCGATATTTCGTTAATCCGTGATAAAAATAGCCCACGATTATTTAATCATGCAGAATTCCGTCATAATGTATAATGCCATAAAATCCTGAATTTATTGTCCATTTTTTGTAATCTTTGCGAGGCGTGCACTGCGCCATGTGACATTTTTGTAATCCTTGAGAGGACGCGCAGCGCAGAACGCGATGTTACAAGAAAAAAAAAAAGAAAGCCATCCCTCACCAGCTGCTTGCCTGGCACGCCAGCCACTTATAGACAATCACAGTACAGCACCATCAGCAGAATGGCAGAGGCTCCGGCCC
>OLKM01004271.1:0-23781 GCA_900291075.1 Melanogrammus aeglefinus | reverse complement strand
TCATCGCGCCGTTCCCCCGTCCCCCCGTCCCCCCCTTCCCCCTCATTGGCCTTCAAGACACCATTCTCTTACTACCTCCTTTTAATTTATGAAATTCCACATAGAGGACAACAATAGCATCAACTGATCAACAGGAAAAGTACAAGTGGTAAACAAACATGAGGTGGTTGGCTGATCAACAAAATGGTCTAATTTAAAATAAAATGTCAATTATGAAAAATACTAAGTAACATCTGTCAACGGGAGGGAGAGAGAGAGAGAGAGAGAGAGAGAGAGAGAGAGAGAGAGAGAGAGAGAGAGAGAGAGACTGCAGAGAGAGAGAGAGAGAGAGAGACAGAGAGAGACAGACAGAGAGAGAGAGAGAGAGAGAGAGAGAGAGAGAGAGAGAGAGAGAGAGAGAGAGAGAGAGAGACTGCAGAGAGAGACTGCAGAGAGAGAGAGAGAATGCAGAGAGAGATTGGGTTTGGTGTCCTGCTCTCCGTGATGTCCCCGTGCTGCGGTGTTGAACCCGTACCCTCGCTGCGCGCGTGCCTCCTCTGCCTCCCCAGGGCCACACGCCCATGGACCTGGCCCGCCAGGTCCACAGCCCCCTGCTGGTCCAGATGCTGGACCACGTCAAGCAGGAGAGGGTCCGCGCCAACTCGCGCTGCGTGCGCATGCTCAGCAAGTACAGGGTGAGGGGGAGGCGACCTCATCGCCACAACACCACCACAGCCCCTGCATATTTATTAATAGTATTTATTTGTGCATTTATGTTTTTTTTTCATGCTAAGGGAGTTTTTTCTTGCCCTCTTGGGGGGTAGGGTCAGGGGGGGTCATAAATATGCGGACCGTTAAGCCCTTTGAGCCTGTCCCAGTGATTAAGGGATATTTAAATTGAATGGAATAAAATGGGACATCCGAATGTCTGCTGTTGAATTCGGATTCTGCTGTGCGTTCATCGAAATGAGATCGGAATGGAGGCGGTTTTGGACGTTGATGTCCCCGTGTCCCTGTCCCGTCAGTCGTTCATGCAGTTGGTGTTCTGCCTGGGGCTGTTTGGGTGCGTGGGGGCGATCGCCGACCTGAACACGGACTCGTGGCTGCTGAAGGGAGCTCTGCTGGCGGGCCTCATTGGCGCAGTCAACCTCATGTGCAGGTGAGAGGAGCTCGGTGTTTCAGGATATCGTTAACCTCGTAGCATTATTGCCTATGCCGTATTTTGGCCAAATTGTTAATTGTTAATTCAGCCCTAATGTAGTGCTCCCTCTGGTGTAATTCCGATGTACTGCATTCAGAATCAGAATCAGTTACTTTGAATAAATCTTGTTGTTCAAGGACCCACGGGGAAAATGAATAGACTTGGTCCCTCAACAGCCACATAGCAGCAACAATACAAGATAAAGTGAATAAAAATAAGTTCAAATATGTAAAAATAAGTAGTAGCAACAATAGATCACAATAATAAAAATAGAATAAATGCCGAAGGTTGATTATATAGTGCAAGCAGGGTGTCCGCGCATCCTTAAAAAGTCTTAAATTCATGTTAATAAATGTAATGCCTTAAAAAGTCTTAAATTCGTTACAAATGTCAAACGCTGGTCTTAAATACTGTAACCCAAGGTCTTAAATTTGTCGGGGCAGGACTATATATTTTTTATTTTTCTCGAGTGGCTTTTTACGGAGGACATGTCGAGAGGCTTCTTTCTTGCTAGCTGCATATATAAACGATTATCTGCGTGCTTGCTAGCTAGTCTGCGACAATGGGTAGGTGCAAATTCAAGGACAGTTGGCTGGAAGAAGTCAGTTTCCGAAGTTGGCTCACGTCTGTTGCCACCCCCCGACCATCGCGTGTTTTAGGTCTTAAATTTCATTCAAGGTGGTATTAAAAAGGTCTTAAAAACTCTTGAATTTTACTTGCTGAAACCTGCAGACACACTGCCTGAGTGCAGGCGTGTGCATTGCACACTCCAAATGCAGAAACACGGGTATTGTAACGTTCAAATCCTCTTGTTGTTTGCGTCTGCTCAGGAAGCTGCCCAGCTCTGCCTTCTCGGCCGGTTTACCGCCTGCTGCTCTCCTCGCCTCCATCTTCTGGTTCCTGGTCACCTGGTGCCTGTGGTTCCTGCCTGATATCCTTCCACCATGGACTACTTCGTCAGTCCCCCCTCGACACCACATGACACTAGACACATTAGATCTACCGTTGGACGCTCTGAATCGACTCGCTAAACAACACAGATTTATTTTAAAGATGAGCTTATGGTAAATGGTAAACAGACTGCATTTCATACAGCGCTTTTCTAACCAGTGGCCATTCAAAGCACTTTACAATAATCGCCATTTACCCATTCACGCACCGGCGGCGGTGTCAGCCACGCAAGGCCACAACCAGCCCGTCGGGAGCAGTCAGGGCGAGGTGCCTTGCTCAGGGACACTCGGCACACCCTCGACCTTCTTAAATGTCAAGTCGTTGCTGGTGGAGGTTTCTCCTTGACCTGGAGTCACATGGCGCCAGCACCACGGTCCAGGTCCTCTTCGCGCTGAACACGGCCTCCCTGCTGTACTTCTACCTCCGCACCTGCAGGACAGACCCAGGCCTGGTCCGCGCAACCGAGGAGGAGAAGAAGATGGTAGGCTCCTCGTTGGGATAGGCTGTGTGTTCTTCTTCTGGTTCCTCCTCGTCCTGTTGTTCTTGTTCTCCTTTGTCCGGTGTTCTTGTTCTTCTTCTTTGTCCTGTTTTTCCTTTTTCTTATTGTTTTTATTGGTCTTGTTGTTCTTCTTGTTTCCTCATCCTCAAATCTGAGGAGCTATGCATTTTGTTTCTCCACGCGGGCAGAATGTGCTGATGTTGGCGGAGGCAGGTTTTCTGGACCCAAGGATCTTCTGCACCTCCTGTATGGTGAGTCTCTTCACAAACCTTCACAACAACTCCTTTACTCTTTAATAACACTTCATTTAAACGTGTATTTCTTAGGGTGCATCCGAATACTAAGTATATACTATTTCTGTTCGGGGTCTACTACTTGACCGTTAATGTAGAACGTTCTACAGCTATACGTAGAACGCCTCCGAACGCCTCCGGACACCACCGAAACGCCACCGGATGTTTGGAGATGACGTATTTCCCCTCTGTGCGCTGCACATCAGATGCCGGCAAAATTAAAGTCACCTGCGATAGTTTACTGATTTTATTTTTTTTTTCACCGCTGCGTTCTTCTTCTTCTTCGGATACCACTCCGGCTGATTGGTGGGATAGCGTCGTGACCTCCCGTTGGTTTACTGTGGCGGTAGTACGCATTCAGAAACTTTTTGCCTACTACACAATGCGTACTGAGCATTCAGACGCGCTATATTTGTGTCGTACTACTAAATGCCCACTATGTAGACAGTCAAGTAGCCATAGACTTTAAAACGACGGGGCGCTTTTCTACCCCGAAACAAAATGTCCGCCTTTGTTCCCCGTCCTTCCAGATTAAGAAGCCAATGAGAGCCAACCACTGCTTCAGCTGTGACGCTTGCGTGGCCAAGCAGGACCATCACTCTATATGGACCAACAGCTGCATAGGTGAGAGGGCCCCCCCCCCTCCTCCACACACAGGTGTCCCCTCTAGTGCCTCTCTAGAACGCTCCGGGGCCTAATGTCTCCCACTCCACGCCCCCCCCCCCCCCCAGGTGCACGGAACCACCGGTTCTTCGTCCTGTTCGTGGCGGCCATGGTGACGATGGGAGCCTGGATGTTCTACGGCTGCCTCACGTGTAAGTGTCCGTCCCCTCTCTGCAGTGGTTCCCAGTGCGCCCAGTGGTTTCCAGCCAGTGGGCGTCGAGGAAAGGCTAGTGGGGAGGGCTCGGAAGTCATTTTTCTGTCAACAGTATAATTAGTGCTGGTTGTAATGTGCTCCGTTTCAATACGTGTTCTTGGCAAAACATTTTTTTTTATTTATTTGATTAGGACATTGCACATTAATCAATATGTCAGCCAGAGCATCAATATAAATATGCCGGAGTTAGCTTAGTTGCTAATTTACATCCGTTGTCCTAAGGCAAGTCAAAAACATAAAAACAACATACCAGTATACAAAATAGATAAAAAACACTTTTACACACAAAATAGGTCCCAATTCACATCAAGAGTCCATGTAGAAAAAGTAGAATGACCAAAGGTTACATATGAGAGCAGGTCTGGCTTGCTACTAACCACTGTTTAAGGGTCTTTTTAAAGGTGGTGTAAGTGGCACAGTCTCTAAATAGTTTGATTTGGCGTTCAAAATGGTATGAGCATGTTTGGCAATCTATGGTGTGTGTGTGAAAATATTTTGAAAATATCCACTAAAACATCGTCCCAATAAGGTAGGATATTTTGTGTCCTCATTTCCTACAACTTCCCAAAACGAAGAATTTGTGCCTTGAATTTCTGGTTGGGTTTGTTGGGGAACCACCCAGTTGGTGCAGATTTGCTTTCTTTTGACTGTGTGTGTGTGTGTGTGTGTGTGTGTGTGTGTGTGTGTGTGTGTGTGTGTGTGTGTGTGTGTGTGTGTGTGTGTCTGTGTCTGTGTCTGTGTGTGTGTGTGTGTCTTGTGTCTCCAGACTGGTCCAAGCACTGCTCGCTGAACTACCAGGAGCAGGGCGTGTGGGGCGTGCTGACTGCCCTGGTGAGCTGCTCTCCCTGGGTGCTCATCGTCTTCTGTATGGCCTTCTACCACACGGCCTGGACCTCCGTCATCCTGCTGCTGCAGCTCCACCAGGTCTGTGTGTCCAGTGTACCGCCCCCTTCAGGGCTCGCCGTATCCCCCAGGGTGGCTACTAAAGCTGACCCCCCCCCCCTTTACCTTATCAGCTGGGCTAGGGTGTACTTCAGCTGTTGGCATAAGGTGTGTGTGTGTGTGTGTGTGTGTGTGTGTGTGTGTGTGTGTGTGTGTGTGTGTGTGTGTGTGTGTGTGTGTGTGTGTGTGTGTGTGTGTGTGTGTGTGTGTGTGTGTGCGCGCGGCACGACTCCTTTTGTGTTCAATCTTAAAGGTTGGGTATAGAATTCTCTTTTTTGGCCATTTTTGCAAAATTACTTGAAATCCTTATCATAACCCGCTTACAGCCACTGAGTTAGATGTACTGACATGAAAATTAAACAAGTCAATCATCTGGGGAACGAGCAGGGCTCGAAAAACTCCAGCCAATGATTTCCAGAACCACCGAGTGGCATTGGACAGTAAGTACGTCAATCAAACGGTCGTACTGCACTCCCCCTCCCCCGCGCGTGACCCCTTCATGCATGTACTCAAAGCTTATGACACAGAGCAAGCTTCTGTTTGTTGTTATCCTGCGGTAGCTACTGGAGCTAGCTAACGAGCTAATGGCTTGCTCTCACGCATCTGTGTTCGCGCTCGTGCATGACTGCGCGTCCATGTACTTGGAATAGGTGGAGTCAGAGTCAGCGTTGAAGGAGAGGGGGTAGGACCATTTGAGGTGTGTATTTTCAAAATCTGCTGGCGTTTCGCAAATCCCATCCCCAACCTTTAAGACGGGGGGTATCTCCCACTGTTGTGATCTTCAACCAGTTTTTCCACATTGTTTGCCAGCACCCAAAGGAGAGTTGAAGCTTTCGTCGTTGATTTTGTTATTTTTTGTGTTTGTATTTCACCAGATCGCGTTCCTGGGCCTGACCACGACGGAGAGAATCAACCTGATGCACCACCAGAAAAAGCACCCCAAGTCCTCCATGAGACAGAACCCCTACAAGTAAGCTCCGTCGGCGCCACCCGACCCTCCTGGTCCCTTTTAAGCGTTGGTTCTCAAAGTGCGGCCCGCGGGCCAATGGTGGCCCGCAGAAACATTCCTGCCGGCCCGCAATGACTTACAGATGTAAGTAAAAAAAAAAATATATATTATATTATATCAACATTAATTTAAACAAAAATAAATAATAATAATAAAGAGAAAAGTCGACTCTCTAGCTTTCAATTAAATCCTGTTACACTTGTTAGTTTTAATCCGACTGTACATTACTTTAAAAGGATGAACCTCAGTTTTGTGATTTTAGACCCCACTTGACCTCACTCCCAGAGGTCCACGGTGCCATTTTTTTTTCCCCCACTTTTTTTCCCTTTGGCGTCCCTCAGTCAAATTTTGGGTTCCTAAATTGGCCCTTAGCTGTCAAAAACGTTGAGAACCCCTGCTTTTAAGGGTCTGTTTAAATAATAAATGGACTGCATTCACTCATCGCTTTACAATACTGCCTCACATTCACCCATTCATGCTCACATTCACACACCGTCGGCGGTGTCAGCCACACAAGGCGACAGCCAGCTCATCAGGAGCAGTAAGGGTGAGGTGCCTTGCTCAGGGACACCTCGGCACTCAGCTAGGAGGTGCCGGGGATCGAACCAGCAACCTTCCGGTTACCAGCCCCCACACTCTACCCCCTGAGCCACATGCCGCCCTTGGTCCCTAACCTCTCTTCTCCCCGTCCTCCACAGCCTGGGCATCGTGAGGAACCTGGCCTCCTTCTTCCAGCTGCGCTGCTGCGGCCTCTTCAAGCCCCCCGCCACAGACTGGACTCAGCAGGGCCCGTTCGGCCGCGACCTGGGGCGCTTTGGGCCCCCTGATACGGTTTGAGAGGCCCCCCCACACGTCTCATCCTTCCCTGGGGGGCTCGGGCTGTGGGAGCTAGACCGGGAGCACACTGCTAATTTATATACAGTATAGCGAAGGACATACAGTCATATAAACGATGTACGTGTTTTTGAGTCTTTCCGGTCGGGAGGAACCACTGTAAAGGGAGAAGGTACAAGTAGGACCCCTCGTTTTATTCCAAGTCGCTTTTCCAGTCGCTCTTTCTACAGAATGCCGTTGCCTTATACTTGACTTATGCTGAAGGTGAGGGAGGAACCGTTCTACCGTTGGTCGAAGTGAAGGGTCCGCCTTTAGTGGCCGAGCTTACATTTGAAGTTTCTATTTGTTTCCGTTTTTATATAAAATATATGTACAAAATAAGTCAGCCTATTTTTCTATCGTTGTTTTTGAAGTATCGATCTTTTAAAATGTACATTTGCAAAACTTTTGTAAGCGACGCATGTGTTTGTTATTGAATGACCACTACAGTGAAAAGATTTGAGGACTTTTTTTTTTAGCTTCTATTTGACCGGCTCTATAAAGGAAACTCGATGTCTGTGGCTCTCAAAACCGGTGTCCTTGACACCCTATATCTTTCCTTTTTCCATCGGCCATGCTTGCAGTGCCGAGTCAGACCTGGCCCAGCTGATTTTTATTTCCATTCCCAGTTTAACGCAGCCGAGGTGCGTTTTGATCTGGGAATAGAAACGCAAAGGGAAATCTCTGGAGTCAGGCCAATGCTCGCAAGACCCGCATCCGAAGAGAATTGTGGTGACGTCCGCCCTGGGGTCTGTCCGGAGCGAGAATTTGTCCCTCAAATTGTAGGAACATAGACTGATAAAATTACAATAATTGCGTTTGTGTATGCAATGCAACGCCATGCACGCAAAGTAGGTCTAGAGTTCTCAACAAGGATGGAAGTGTGCTCCATGATTTTAGTTTGACAATATCCGCTTGCAAAGCAAAATAGTACATCGAAAAATGACATTCCTTTAAGCTTAATCTTGGTCTGACGACTGGACGTTGGACAATTTTTCACATTATCAGATTTCTAAAATATACAGTTGCGTTTTAAAATGGGTCCTCAGTGGAGTCTTGTTATTAGTTCGCTCTGCATTACAGCATCTTTCAGACGGACTTTACCCTATAGCGCCCTCTCTTGGCAATTTAACGTTATGAATGGGAGAAGTTGACGGAAGTGTTCCAGAAATGTTACTTGGTTTTGGCAGTTTTATCCCCGTTACCACTCGAACATGACCCCATGCAAAGAACGTTTATGTACCATCAGGTCATTGCACTGGAATTAATAAATCACTTTTTGCTTCTCATTTCGCAATTATTTATATTTGAAATGTAAATGTTACATCAGAATATACCAAAAGATTGTAAAGATTTCCTTATACTAACAGTTTAGAGTAAATAAAGTACATAAAATAAAACACATTATTTTTCGCTTACTAAAACATTTTTGGCCTTGAAATATTTTGTGTGCGTGTGTCAACATTTGTCGGTTTTATTTTTTCTATAATGTATTTCAAATCTCGGGTTAGACTATCAGCAGAGATAGATACCCTGAGAAACATACCAAACCAATATAGAAGACACATTTCTTAAACCCAGGACTGATTAAAAAAACATAAAGAATGTTTTATTCATTACATCAAAATAAAACTTGTATAATTCCAGAATTTACATTGGAAACACAATTTGAATGTGTTCTTTGTTGCCTTGTCGAGTAAATAGGTTGCTATCGTTATTTGTTGCGTTGTCATTGGAATGCCTTGATTGAGTAGTTGAAGGTAACGGCCTAATTAAATGATAGAAACATTCCAATCCTTTTCTGGATGGCTGCCCAGACTTAATTGGAAAAGATTAACTCTGGGGATGTGTTCAGTTCACTTGCCTTGGTCTAATTACCAACGCAAAATTATTCACAAAGGAAAACCGCAAACAATACAAACACTCGTTATTCATTTCAACATAATGAGGCAACTTTAATTGTTTTGGTTTTGGAAAGCAGCAATTAAATGATTAAATTAAATGTTAAAAAAAAGAAAAAGAAATCAAAAGTGAACTGCTCTAAACAACAATGCATGTTGATGTTCTTAGAGGGGTCTTTCCTCTATCATGGCGGCGTTCCCCAACCCGAATCCTTTGGGTCCAAAGTGTTTAGCGTAACACACTGCGGAGACAATGAGAACAACACACAAAAAAAAAATCATAAACCATGTTCAACAATTATCACATCCTTGTGTCATAACACTTGGTTGAAAGGCAACGATATTAACCCTTGAATGTCTACTTCTCTACAAGTGCTTTGTGTGTTTGATGCTTGAATTGTAGTGCGTGCGTGTGTGCACTCACACACACACACACACACACACACACACACACACACACACACACACACACACACACACACACACACACACACACACACACACACACACACACACACACATACATACCTTTACAGTAGAGCTCTCCATCCTTATCAGTCACTGTGGTAGACTCCAGACTTTTCCCACACAAGGCACAGCGGAAACAGGTTTTATGCCAAGGCTGCGCAGACAAAGAATAAGCGACCGTGATTCAAAATGGCGTCTATTAACTGCCGTCTCAGGGAGTACCGGTGTGAAAAGTGTAGCCTCAGCCTTGGTAAACGCAGGACTGTGTTCTGCTCACCTTTCCTGCTCCCATGATCTTCTCTGCTGCGAACACGGCCTTGGAACAACGGGGGCATTGGTCTGAGCTGCCAAACTTCTGCGCAAATTTGCTGGGGTTTGTGTTTGTGTTTGGCGGTCTCTGTTTGGCGCCACTGAAACGACACATCCAGTATTTGTAATATTTGAAGAAATCAGGATTAGGCCTACACGATAAATTGTTATACAGTCGCAATCTCGATTCGTCCCCGTGTGGATTTACGCTTTAAATTATTATTATTTTTTTTTTGAAGCCTTCATTTACAGGTGTGTGGAGTTAGTTTAGTAGTTTTAAAAGACCGGCAATTAAAGACAATGTGCTGCTATATGTACAAAATAAATGAATCAGTTTTTGATACTGCACTATAATCCGTTATAAAGGGCCATATGAATACGCAAAGTGCTAGAGGTGCCAAAAAACTATATTTGGTAATGACATTTTTTTTTTTTGTCATGGTTCATATGTGCAATAAAAACTACATTCCGTGAGAAAAAAAATCGTACCAGAGAATCGGGACATCAATTCTAAGCTAAAAAAAAATCATGATTCATATTTTTCCCCGAATTGTGCAGGCCTAATCAGGATTAATATTTAGTCAGGCAAAGAACCCCAACACCTACTCTTGAGGATCCAGATCGAGGTCCTTCCTGGGGGGGTCTGAACTCAGCGCTCCGGCGCCCCCTCCATAGCCGTAGCCTTTTGGCCCATACTTCTTGCCGTAGCAGGACTTGCAGTAGATCTCCGACTCGTGTGCTGCGACCGTAGTATGTCCAGTCCCTTCCTGCAGGTCACTGTGGGAAGTTCACACAGTGTAAACAAAACTAACGCATGAAAGACAATAATAACCTCGATCTCCAACCCCAGCCATCTACTCTGTCAGTCGTCAGTGCCTTGTGTTTCTATTTTAAGGTGATGAGATGAGGGTTTGGTGTTTTAGGGGAGCCCTTTGAGTCAGGGGGCCCATAGTTCCCTATGGTACCATCAACTCATCAGCAGGTATAAGTCTGAAAGGGTGGATCAAAAAAATACCGTTGGTGAGGTTGCCTATTATGGTGTCGGTCGCCTGAGCTCTTCCATGAACCGCTCCTTCTTCGGGTGTGGCGTACCTCTCCTTTACCGAACCAGCTGCCCCTGAGTCTTCTGTGAAGGCCCCTGGCGTCTACTGGCCCTGCTGTGGCCCTCATCGCTTCACCGCGGTGTGTGTGCTACCGTCAGGGGTCTACTCACTGCAGATGAAGCAGGTCTTATGGAAGCTCCGTCCGTTGCACTGTATCTCCTCTGCGTGGTACGCAGTCTTCTCACAGGCAGAGCACTTGGCTCCTCCACCCCAGTTTGGCATCCTGGGAACGGGAGGGACGGCTTCAGAGAACCACACACGATGGTTTGAGTGGGACGCCGCCGCGTAGCGTTAACTAAAGAATGTCCGAAAGGACAAAAGAATGTCCTTTCAGACACTTTTATCTAACGTGAAGAATTTATCAAATGAGGCACAAGTTTCACTTGGCAACTAATCGTTTTCTATAGATCTGAAGGTGTATCCTTGATTTTTTGATTGACAAAAGCAGCACATCTTTTTATGTAAAGACAAAAAGTACCTTTCAATCATCACTACTTGCGTATAATTACGTATTAGCGATACGACACCTAAACACTGGTATGCTACCCTTTTAATAAAATGAGGGAGTCTCACCTTGAGTTCTGTCGTGTAGCGTCCTCTGATACTGGCAGAACGGACTCCCAACAGGCTGGGTTAAATACTGACCAGTTCCCCCTCCAAGCATCTACTGTCCAGACAAATCCTCCCCCCCCCTCCTAAAATAACCGGTGACGCCTCCAAGCCCCCCTCGACCACTCAACGGCCGCGCCATTCCCCCCTGGTTTGTCATGGACTCACTCAGACAATGGAAACGAGGTTATCAGAGGGGCCTGACACATGCAGAGTGGAATGGAAGTGGAGCCATAGGCTGGCCCGCTACAGGAAGGAGGGCGTGGAGATGTATGCATGTGCCGTTCTATCAAGCACCTTGACAGAAAATACCTTGGTTGATGTATGGCACCCAAATAGGGGTGACAGAAAAGGCCACCAGTCCCTTTCACAGTATTCAATTTTATTTAATTTCATTTTCCACTTTAGAATGACATTGGCAATGGAAAGTCAACATTTTATAAATTAAAAATGTAAAATGCCTGATTTGTCTCACAACAGGCATGTATAATTATCTCATTCAATGGTTTAACAGTTAACCTGTACAATGTGCAAAAACAGTAATCTTACTAGTTTTTACTGAGGAAAAAAACATAAAAAAACATATCTACAATACTTTGACTGAATCACACTACTTAAATGTGCTTCAGTCAATCATTTGTTCATTTTTTTTGTAATGGCACACAGGTTACATTTAATGCTAATCAATTCAAGACATCCAACTCATATTTTACAATCATGCAACAAACACTTTTTTTTTTTCTTCACCCAACAACCAATCGAAATCACAAACAACCAACAACTATCCAGCAAGCACCGTTTGGTTAAACCCTTTTGAGATACAGCATCCATAGTGAAAATCGGTAAACATGTTATACAACGTGTATGGCATAGTGTAGACCAGCGTGAGCGCCTCTCTCACGCGCGATCTCCGGCCATGTGCTCCACGTCATCGTTACTATTTCTGAAGCAGCGGTGGGACGAGGAGTGACGGCCGAGGCAAAGCAGTGAACTGTACCGTCGCCCCGCGTCAAGACATGACAGAATGATTAAAGGGGTGTGATTAGCCGTGACAAGGCCTTCCCTGTGCCCTAGTGACATCACTAGTGTGCGTGTCCACCTAGATGTACGGTCTACCAGCCCACCCAGTGGACTGTGTTGCTGATCTAGCCACTATGGCACAGGGAAAGGCCGCCATTACAAGGCTGCTTGTAATGGCGGCCAATGGCGGCCTTGTAATGGCATGATATCACCCCTTATACAGAAAACGTACTGGACTTGAAATAAACCGGTAGAAATGTGACCTACAGGTCGGTTGGCACGGTAACCACAGAAGTGAGATGGGGGGTAGGAGGGGGGGGGGAGGCTGGGAGGCGGTTGGGTTAAGGCGGAGAGTCCTGCGTGCTGACGTCCAGTTTCCTCTGGGTGGCGCTGGCGGGGGCGTGCCCGCCGTGCGTTGCCATGGCAGCGAGGGGGGACAGGGGACCCGGGGTGTGGAAGAAGCTGTGCTGAGGTTGCCCCGCCCCCTTGGGTGTGGTCATCATGGGCTGAAACAACAAGAAGAAAGAAGACGATTGATGTAGACGTAAATCTAACTCAGCGGTGCGTTTCGGTGAATGTCGTGATACGACCAAGTGGTGTGGCTCGCTTTAGGAGTGGTTATTCTAAGGCCTACGTTACGCCCCACAAGAGAATGATGATGATAATCTAACCAAGCACAACCTCTGAACGACACAAAAGCATCGCTTGGTCACAGCTTTTGATTGGCCGGCGAGGGTGTGTAACCGAGGGCGATGTGGCTCAGCGATGCAGTTTTGTCGCTTCCGACAAACAAAGTTCTACCTGTCTCACCTGCCCCCTGTGTTACATTCAGGGCAACTTACAACAAGTACATTTATCAGATTCAAGAGAAACAACAATATATCGCTGTCGGTACAGTAGGGGTGTTCATAGAACCAATCAGTGCCAAGCACTACCAATCGCTAGGTTAACCCATTCCCCGTATACAACAAAGATAGCTAGGATAAGATGCTTCACCACGCTAATTAAAAATTTAAGCGCCAACGCGTGTAACATAAATCAAGTGCGTACATGAAGGGCAATTCCGGAATAAAATGGATCTAGGATATGTTTAATATGCTAACAAGTTGGAATGTTCGTTTGGGAGCAGAAAAGCGCGTATAGACGCATTAAGTTGTTTTTTTTTAGCCGATTTTACCAAAACGCTATAAACTTGGAACGATGGGGGCATTTGTTATGATTAAAAACTAAATCGCTATTTTAAACCACTTAAACAGGCTAGGAGTAGCCCGACACTTCTTTGGTAGTATAGTAAGGGTCCTGACATATAAAACGAGGCATTGAGAACTTTGTAAGTGTACAGATTGTTTATTAAAAAGGGCATTTTATACACAATACCATCAGTAGTTCACCCGTCGACGCCATCTTGTCTTTAAGACTCGATGGGTAGATTGACGAACACAGAGATTGGGACATCCGTTTGCCGACGTACTTATCGAGTTTACCATCCCAACTCGTAATCATATTCAACATATCCCAGATCCATTTGACCCCGGAGTGGTCCTTAAAGTGCCAGGACGTACGTACAACATGCTGTCAGGACAGTGAGGGGTGGGGGGGGTCTCACCTGCTGCACGCTGATGAAGGTGAGGGGCTGCCCCTGGACGGCCTGCTGGAGTGGCGTCGACGACAGGGGCTTGACGAACAGCACGCCCCCCCTCTGCTGCACGCCGAGCAGCGGGCTGGACACGCCGGCCCCCCGCTCGGGCGTCTGGTGCTGCGGGGCCCCGGGGCAGGGCCCCGCCGAGATGAGGCCCAGGTTCTGCAGGGTGAAGTTGAAGATGGCCGGGCTGGGGCCGGGGCTCTGCGTGTGGGCCCTGTAGGCCGGGGCGGTCTGCGGGGACACGCCCGTGGGCCGGGGCCGGGCGAGGCTGGTGGGGGTGATCTCCAGGGCGTGGGGGGGTCGGGAGCCTGGGAGGGGTGGAGGGAGAGGGGGAACACGTTAACCACAGAGGGTGTAGCCTCCCTCCCCTCCCCACAAACCCCTCGTACGCACTTATTGTACGTCCTTGCACTTAAAAATAGTACTTAACATTGTGCAGCGTCTTATGCTAGTTTTATACTGGATTGCCTAATCTAGCGATTGTTGCTGCTTGCCAATTGGTTCTATGAACATCCTGACTGAACCGGCAGCGATATATATATATATATATATATATATATATATCGTTTCACCTTCTTCTGACTAATGTACTTATTGTAAGTCACTTTGGATAAAAGTGTCAACACCCTAAATGTTAATGTAAATGTTAACAGACAGCCGCCATGTCGACACAGCCATTATACACTTGTAGCTAAATTCAGATTTCCATATTTACAGCAGAATATCGTTCTTATGACTCACCGGCGGTGGGGGTGTGGTAGACGTTGTAGGTGGGGGTGGTAGACTTTTTATTCTCTCCACCTTGAACCTGCATGTCTTTGTAGCCGACCAAGGAGTGCATGGGGATGAGGTAGCCTGCGGGCACCAAGGTCTGGACGGACAAACAAAACAAGATTAGTACAAATAGAAATACAAACGTCACGTCCACTACAGGACCGATTCAGACCGAGAACAGGACATGACTTCATGGAGTTTTTTCTTGCCCTCTTGGGGGGGGCTAGGGTTAGTGTCATATATATATGGGCTGTTAATCCCTTTGAGACTGTATCTGTGATTAAAGGTTGTATCAGCGACGTTGGGTGACGTGACTTCTGTGGGCAGTTGAAGCGAGATCCCAGACAAACAGAGCCAGCTCGCTCCTCCCTTCCGTGTTTCGTGCTTCCAGTAAAAACAATCGTGAACGCAGCGCAGAAAACCCCACAACACCCACCCCCATGTCGGTGATTGGTTGGAATACTATTTATCTTGTATTTTGAGCGGTTGCTAGCACCATTTGTTTTTGTGTTTGATCTGGGAGCATAGGCTGCCCACAGAGACACCGTTTTTTGACGGCCTGCTTATTGGGCGGGCAGCTAGCGGCTCGCGAGGAAAGACCAGATGAATGTGATCACGTATGTGTCGGCCAAGAATCGCTGATGCAACCTTTAAAAAGGGAAAGGCGGGCTTACAATGACACCATGCAATCTGTATGTCGTACGTCCTGGTGCTTAATGTACGCAGTTACTGAACGTTGTACGTTAAAAATAGTACCGTAATTTTCGGACGATAAGCCGCGCCTTTTTCCCCATTTTTCGAGTCTGCGGCTTATATAACGGTGCGGCTAATCTATGGATTTTACAGGTTACAGACGAGTCCACCGACTTTAACTCTATGGGCTCTATGACCGGTCCGCGCCGCAATTTTCCGTCTCGTAAACGGTCGTTGCCATTCAAACCAAACATCCTTCACATTCACCGAGCGAACATTATGAAAGTAAAATGCACATTTCTCGCAAAAAATGTTTACATAAACTCATTTAATGGCGTAACTATGTTACTATTTCCACCCAGAATAAAGAAAGATGCCGGCCGTATGCTTCTGTGCAAGCGTCACTGCCTCTCTGCCAGTGACGTCGGGTCAAGGCTCAACGCTGATTGGGCAACGCGTTTCAAATGGCAACGACCGTTTACGAGACGTAAATATTAAAACACCCGCGGCTTATAGTCCAGTGCGGCTTATCTATGTACACATCATTCAATTTAGCTGCTGCGGCTTATACTCAGGTGCGCCTTATAGTGCGGAAAATACGGTACTTAGCGTCGTAGCATCTTATCGTATCCATCTTTGTTGTATACGGGGAATGGGTTAACCTGGCGATTGTTAGAGTGTGTGTGTGTGTGTGTGTGTGTGTGTGTGTGTGTGTGTGTGTGTGTGTGTGTGTGTGCGCGCGCGGCGCGCAAATAAAGTTGCAGTGAGTTCAGCTGAGTCATAGTGCCGTACCTCGGTGTTGAGGTGTCCCGTGTTGAGGTTGTCCCGGGGTGAGGGGCACGGCCCGCGCCGGGACGGGGGTCAGGCCGGCCTCGCTGTCGGAGCCCCCCCTCTCCTCTGTCTCCAGGAAGGTCTCCACGCTCTCCTCCAGGAACTGGTGGGCCACGGCCGCCGCGCCGCCCGGCGTGTTGACGAACTCGGGGTCCAAGTGGAGGGCCCGGGACGAGGGCCGGCTGGACGCCGGCCCCCCGCGTCGCGCCTTCAGACGGGCGGCGTACAGCACCTCGCCCTGCCGCGGCGGGGTGCCCTAAGGTTCAGAGGGGAAGGGCACAGAAAGAGGAGGAGGACGAAGGTTAGCGCTGGGAGGTTAATCGATTTTTCATCGTAATTCATATTTATGCTGGATAATCGAATTTTTATTATTATTTTTTTTTTTTAAAGATTTGAATGTCAACATGGCAGCATGCGCTGAAAAACAGTTTGACTAAAATCTGTGGCTATCAAATTTAGCTTTTGTTAATCATTGTTCATCTTCAAATAAAATCCAAACTTAAAAAAATAATCGATAAATCGGGTTTGGTTTGAAAAAAAACCTATTTAATTTCTCGGCCAAATCGCACTGCCCTAACGTGTGTAAGTGAACGATGTGGCGCAGGCGGTAGAGCGGGCCGGCTGGTAACAGCAAGGTTGCTGGTTCAATCCCCGGCTCCTCCTAGCTGGAGTGTCCAGGTGCCCCTGAGCAAGACGCCTCACCCTGACTGCTCCTGACGAGCTGGCTGTCGCCTTGCTTGGCTGACACCGCCGTCCATTTACAAGTGAACGACTAGAATGAGCGCTTTCCGGTCACTTTTAATCGCATCTCGCGACGACTGCGACTACAGTCCGCGCGGCCGTACCCCTTAAAGCGCGTCAGGGGGGGGATCAACCGTACCTGGTGGCCCGCAGCACCGACCCGCTTGGCCTTCGACGGGCTGCCCTCCGCGGCCGTGTCCGACGACAGGCGCTTGGTGGCCGTGGGGCTGAGGTCCAGAGGGGCCCCGGAGCCGGGCTGGCCCCCCCGGGCTCAGCCCCGTCTTCTCCTCGAAGGTCATGGAGCGCACGGCCAGGCTGGTGGGCTTCGGCCGGCTCAGCGGGTTGGGTCTGAGCGTGTGCAGGAAGACGGCGTAGGGCCCGCCGCTGCGCTGCTGGGGCAGCAGCACGGGGATGAGAGGGGAGCCCCCCGGCGGGAGGTAGGACACGGAGGAGGAGGCGGCCGGCGGCGGCGGCCTGGGGGTGAGGTGGGGCGTGGTGCACGCCGCGGGCTCCTGGGTGGGGGTTTGAACCAGCGCCTCCTCCCGCTGCCCCCTGGCCTTGCCCTGGTGCGTCTCGGGTTTGTTGGCCGGCGGTTCACTGGAGCCGCGCCGGGAGCCTTTGGCCCTGCTGTCAGGAGGAAGAGAGGGGTTGAGGCTAGAAGGAGGGGACCAGGGCTGGGCATCGCCAGGTACCTCACAACTCAAATCACTTCTTTCTTTTTGGGGTGGCAGTAGCTCAGGAGGTAGAGGGGGTTGGCTGGCAACCTGAAGGTTGTTGGTTCGATCCCCGGCTCCTCCGAGCTGAGTGTCGAGGTGTCCTTGAGCAAGGCACCTCACCCTAACTGCTCCCGACGAGCTGGCTGTTGCCTTGCATGGTTGACTCTGCCGTTGGTGTGTGAATGTGTGCGTGAATGGTGAATGTGAGGCAATATTGTAAAGCGCTTTGAGTGGCCAATGGTTAGAAAAGCGCTATATAAATGCAGTCCATTTACATTTACATTTTAGGTCTTGATTCGATATTGATCCAATTGCTTCGATATCGATTCAATAATACCAGGGTATCTGCAGATTTCAGCAAGTCAAATTTAAGACTTTTTTTTAATACCACCTTGAATGAAATTTAAGACTTAAAACACGCGATGGTGGGGGTTGGCAACAGATGCGAGCAAACTTCGGAAACGGACGTCTTCCAGCCAACTGTCCTTGAGTTTGCACCTACCCATTGTCACAGACTAGCTAGCAAGCACGCAGATAACCGTTTATATATGCAGCTAGCAACTTTGACTTTTCCTTCCTGAAGTCACTTGAGGAAAATAAAAAAATATAAAGTCCTGCCCCGATAAATTTAAGACCTTGAATTACAGTATTTAAGACCAGCATATGACATTTGAAACAAATTTAAGACTTTTTAAGGCCTTAAATTTAAAAACATGAATTTAAGACTTTTTAAGGACGCGCGGACACCCTGAATACGTGCAGATGACCTAGCGACGACCCAATGGCCTTTGGTTCTCAACAGGCTCCCACCCACTTATGGGGTCTGCTGAGTCAGTCTCAGAGCATTATGCAAGAACTTCCCCTTGAGACAGAAGCCCATGGATTAACTTGGTAATGGTTTCAATGGCACACTGAAATTTAGCTGAAATTGTTGCATTTTTGTTGGCTAATTTATTTTCGCAGTACATGAAGGCCTTGTTGAGTACGGCAATGTTGTTAAAAGCTGTTATAGCTTTGGGTTTTGACACCTGCGTGTCACGGCGCTCGGGTCCACGAGCTCCTGGGAGCTCAGTTAACTACCACTGCCCTGGTCTAACTAGGGTAAGTAAACCACTGCCCACTACCAACAACACGTGACTCATCCTTTGTAGAACTCACCAGGACTGCTGCTCCAGCTGCATCTTGCAGATCGTGGCGAGCGCGGCCATCTTGTTTGGAAAGTCGTGGTTGGATGAATCGCCTGCAAGGTGGTGGTTCAACAGTAAGACACGCTGTACATTTGACTGCTGCGTGACTGACTGACTCAGACTGACAGACAGACAGACAGACAGACAGACAGACAGACAGCTTACCGAGGGCGCTCTTGGCGGGGCTGGTGGGGGCAGAGTTGATCTTGCGGCGGTCTTCCTGAATGCTCTTGGCCATCTTGATCAGCGAAGGGTGTCTGGTGAAGCCCCGTTTGCCCCCCGGGGAGGAGAAGAGGTTCTTGGAGCAGGTCTCCTTGGTGACGGGCTCACACACCCTGCTGGCCGCCGGCGGGCGGCGCTGGCCGCGGGGCAGCTCTGGGGCTCTGGGGGAAAACAGGGGGGGGGGGGGGGGGTTGGTGTGTGCGCACTTATCTTATTGTACGTTGTATGTCCTGGCGCACTTAAAAATAGTACTCGTTTAGCATCTTTCTCCTAGCTATCTCTGTTGTATACGGGGAATGGGTTAACCTAGCGATAGTGTTAAGAGCTGAGTGGCACTTGTTCTTATGAAACACCCTTTACCATACTTTCTATCTGACTGTTGTATACGGGGAATGGGTTAACCTAGCGATTGTTAAGAGCTTGGCACTTGGTCTATGAAAAACCGTACCCTACTTTCTTCTGACAAATGCACTTATTGTAAGTCGCTTTGGATAGAAGCGTCTGCTAAACGCCCTCAATGGAAAAGTGTCGCCTATGAGGGTGTGCGTGTCCTAGTGAGCTGGCTGACGGCGATTTATCCCCTCTAACCCATGCATGAAGACACTCGTCCACGCGGTACCGACAATAACTAGCTTCCATTGTAATAGCGTAAAGGCGTGTCTCTGCATCTGTGCTGAACGTCTGCTCCGATACCTTCTATCGTGGGTAGCTCCGCCGGCCCGATCCACTTGAAGGCCGTCTTCCTGCCCCGCTCCTCCGTCACGTGGACCTTCTCGATCAGCTTCAGGCTCTGCAGCACGTTGGCGATGTCATACAGCCGCCGCACTTTGGCTGGAATCACAAGATGAAAGCAGAACGTCAACATCACATGTTAACGTTCACAGCATGACCGCCTAGGGCACCCTCCCTAAGAATGACCACAAACACACATTTAGGAAAGACGCTTTTATCCAAAGCTACTTAAAATCATTTGTCAGAAGAAAGAGCAACAGTATATATCGCTGTCGTTAAGGATGTTCAAAGAAACAAGTGGCAAGCACTAACAATTGCTAGGTGAACCCGTTCCCCGTATACAACAAAGATAGCGTAGGATAAGAGGCTATACAATGCTAACTTTAAGCGCCAGGACGTATCTAAAACAAAATGGAGGTGGCTATTACATAATGACATTGTGGTGCATTGTGGGTAACGATTTGATCCCCTGACCCCGCCTGCTATCGAACCCCAAAGACCTGAACCTACTCTTGAACTTGTTCTTGTCCTGGTCGGCCGCGGGGTCCTCGCCGATCAGGATCTTGGCGGCCACCTCCAGGCTGACCACGTTGGGGTCCGACACCAGGAAGAGCATGACGAACTTCTGGCTCATCACCCTCAGGGACTTGTCCTTTCGACTGTTCACCGAGACTGGTGGGGTCAGACAGAGCCACGGAGTGAGCACAACAGATAAAGTATCAACGGGGAGTGTGATGGCGATAGAGCTTGGTGAATAGTCACAATCTCAGTGTCCTGACCTTATTACTTGGTAACAAAGGTATAAGCATACATCGGATACCATTATCGGTAATGCAAATATGACCATTTGCTAGGACTACATGTATGAATAGAGAATTTCATCACGGGTGTAAAGGAAACAATTAGCTTTTTGGTATATTTTAGCCTCGTTTAAACATTGACATAGCCGGCGCCGCTATGCGCATTCTTAATTGAAACCCTTCTAAACACACCCCCTGCCTCAGCATGATGTGATCGGCACACCGCTTTCCCAGCAGCCCTTTCCTAGCTCCTCACCTGCGTTGAACTCCACCCCCGGGAGCTCCACGAAGGACATCTCCTTCTGGCCCAGCTCCGGGCCCTCCAGGTCCGCCGGCGGCAGCGCGTCGTCGTTCTCCTTCTCCTCCCCGCCGTCAAAGTCGAACTCCTTCTCGGCGCAGCGCTGGCGGATCTGCTGCATCTGCTGGCGGTAGCGCTGGCCCTCGCCCCCCGCGCCCACGCGCCGCAGCACGGCCAGCGTCTGGGCTAGCTTGGAAGCGGCCCGTGCCAGGTGTGTAGCGGTTCTTCACCAAGCCGGCTCACCATGTGCAGGCTCTCCAGCACGTTCATGATGTCGTAGATGCGCCGCCGCTCCACGTCTGGTTGGTGAGGGAATGACGTTAACGTTTAGCGATCGGCTTGGCTCGGCTTGGCCTAGAGCAACCTAGAGTGGTTGCTCTAGGTTGCTAGTTTGATCCCCGGCTCCTCCAAGCCGAGTGGTCCCTGAGTGAGACACCTCATCGTAACTGCTCCTGACGAGCTGGCTGTCGCCTTGTGTGGTTGACTCTCCGTCGAGGTGAATGTGTGTACGAACCCTTGTTGTAAGTCGTGCGTTTGGATAAAAGCATCTACAAAAAAAATGACCCAATAGTCAATGTCTCCAAAGCTACTTACAATAAGAACATTGGTCACACTTTATGTTTACCATTCAGCAGACATTTGAGTCCAAAGCGATTTAAAGTGAACCCTCATCGAAGAAATTAGGTTGGAAGGTGAGGACGATGTGTCCAATGTCCTTTGGGACTAAACTCTATAAACTTTTCAGCTTGCAATCAGAACCTATGGGCCCGGAGACAAACAAACAACCATCCAATACACAGGAAAAAATGTCAACCCCAACGGTGTGAAACGTACCAACCCTTTAATTACAAAGGTACACTTACTGAGTTGCTGTTCGCCACGTCGTCCAGGCAGATGTCATGGGCCGCAGGTCCCGGGTAATCGGAGGTGAGGTTAGCAAGCGAGGACCGGTGGCAAAGCAGACCGAGGCTCTTCTCCCTTCCTGCTCATCTTCTCCGCATCCTCGCCAAGTTTGGATTCCTACGAGGGGCGATTAGAAACAACGGCGATCAGTAAAAAGTAGGCACGATTTGAAGTTTAAGTTAGTCGCTGTGGTACGGGAGGATGCAATGCTGCACTGAAGGCATCAGGTATATGTTGTACGTCCTGGCACTTTAAAATAGTACTTAGCATTGTGTAGCATCTTATCCTAGCTATCTCTGTTGTATAGGGGAGTATAGGTTAACTTAGCGGATTGTTAGCGCTTGGCCACTTCCGTGAACATCCTTTACTGTACGGACAGCGATATATTGTTCTCTCCCTCTTCGGACAAATTAACTGATTGAAAGTCGCTTTGGATAAAAGCGTCTACTAAATGACCTAAATGTAAAAAAATATAAGACTCATAAATACCAAATGCTCAATCAAAATATGTGACTCATAAATACCAAATGCTCAATCAAAATATGTGAGAACCAACATCCAGTAGTTACCACCAAACCACAGAACTATTCATCAAGGGTTTCCTTAAGGAATGGAACTGATGGATCCATCTAGTGTGTATCAAAGTACTTTACCCCATTAATTCTACTAGTATCTATGGGGCTGTTGGGTGGTCTTCTGTACCTGTGAAGGTGTCGAGGACTTTCAACCGCCCTCGTGGTCAAGACACAGTCCTTCTCCCGGTTCCTGATGTCGGGGCCTGGGCCGCGACTGGTCAGCATCTTGAGGTTGGAGGTGGGCGTTCCGGGTCCACCGCGCGACGTCTCTCCTCTCGTCGGGTCGTCGTGAGAGGGGCGCCCATTTTGTTTTGCCAGCTTATCTCCAAACGCTGAGCCACTGACCAAGCACCGTTTCTTGAGGTTTTTACTGGAGATTGGTGCTGGTGTATTAAATGCATCCCACCCTGTTATGACTATGAACAAAAACAAAAATACAATCGGTGAAAGGCCTGGACTCAGCAGAAGCTTTAGACTTTGGATTAAGAACAAATAGGATAACATTAACTTAATAGATTAACAGCCTACTCGAACCTTAGAAGTAGTGTGAACATGTCTCAGATGTTAAGCTTGGCCTCTGTCCCACCTTGGACTCAAGAAACGTCATCCGTTGGGCTCCTTACAGTATCACTTGAATTAATACACTCGTGTGATAAGGAACATTTACTTCGCTCTATACCATCACTGGGCAATTTCAGAGATTACTACCCCTCTCTATTCGCGCAGTTCTCGCTATAGTAACAGTACTAATCAAGTCCTATAGCAACGACCATATGACATACTCTCGTTGATTGTGATCGATTGTCAACTCTTGATTTAATAAAGTTCTCCCGGTACTAGTTTGGACAAGCTTTGTGGGTCTCTTGATAAATAACCTTATGCTTTTACTTGCAGTTTAAATGTTCCGTGGTAGACAACATCCTTTTTCCTCCTCCATCTTTTCAGCCTTTGGGGTTTAACAATAATGTATTTCCTTCGTGATTCACTATTTACCTTTGCGTATGTTATTAGCATAATTAAAACATCTGGCGGGCGTTTCGGCGCTTCAACTGACGTTCATCTGATGCGCAATCTCCCGGACCGCGGAAGTTCACGGACTCTTCCCAGCCATGGTATCATCTCCGAATAGGCGATCGCAGCTCTCTATAAACTATGGAGATCAGCCAACAGTGACGAGCCGCAGCTCTCCCGCTATTACATAACTATGGACGCTCATTGCCAATATGGTGAGGGCAGCCTCTTCGTTCAAGCGATAGCGATCAGCCAATTAGTGAGCGTTTAGCTCTCAATTCAGCTGAAGGAAACGCGGAGCCCGGTTCCCTGCGCAGGTAACATTTTTAAACTCCGTGGCGCGGGACATGTTACGAAGCGAACTTATAACCGTACAAATGGTGTCAAACGCTCCTTCGGTTCATTCGTTCGCATTGACTGTTTAAACCTATTCTGTCGCAATGTCGGCGCGCGTGGTTCCGTTTGCGAAAAAACGGAAGAATTATGAACAAAGCGTTTGATTCAGAACCTGCAAACTCTTGACCATTAAGCGTTCCAGACTTCCAAGACTTACTTTTACATTCTAGTCTAATATCAACATATCAAAACCTATCAACATTCTTAGCTTTAATTGATCATATTC
>OLKM01004270.1:0-23787 GCA_900291075.1 Melanogrammus aeglefinus | reverse complement strand
GTTTTTTGTTGAACACTGTCCACTTTCGTGTCTCTGCCCTTGAAAGTTACTCTTCAACAGGTCCTGTTGCTTTTTCACTCTGTCACTTGACGCTGGCGAGCGTCACCCGCCTCTCCAGCGTCAGGCTTTCGAGGTCCAATGAAAGTTCTCCGACAGAATTTTTATCGGCGTAAGCCACAACCCAGTCTGTTCCGAATCATTTCGTCATGCAGCTGCCCATAGCCGCAGTGCTCTGACAAGCAGTGGAGTGAAGTAATAAAACTGTCCACCGTCTCCCCCTGTTCCTGCTGTCTCTGGTTGAATTTGACACGCTCAAAAATAACATTTCTCCTCACCACGAAATGTCCCTCTAGCTTCTGCTTCACAGTGATGTACTTGCTTGCTTCTTTCCCCGTCATACGAAGTGACAATGTCTTCCGCGTCATCCTCCATAGTATAGATCAAAGTGTTCACCTGGTTCTCCTCCGACTGTAGCTCCAGACCCGATGCGATCCGAAATCTCTTAAACCTCTGAATCCACTTGGGCTACTCTTCTGGCTTCGTGAAGTCAAACTTGGGTGGCGGAAGAATCTGGAATCTCTCCATCTTAGCTTCCCAACTGCCGCAAACATTAGCTATGCTGAAAACTTAAAAAAAAACTCAAAACTGACTAAAACGGACGAGAGTGTCTCTGCCAGTTAGTTTGGCCAAACCAAAATCTCATGTTCACCCGAATTGAGTAACTGAAGTCTTCTGACACCATGTAGAGTTAGGTAGTTGTACCTCGGAAATAAGTGAGGAGAGAGGCTTCCGCTGTGTACGTCTTCTGGAAGCATGACTTTATTCAAGTGCCCCTTTACAACCTCCCCTGCCTAACCACTAGGGGGCGACATCACGTCCTGTGTCCTATAAATCCATTAACACTACACTTACAATAAATTGAAACCACTAAGTGAGTTTATATAATGGTACCATAAAAAGCCTGCTGAAATGGTGTGTGCGACTGTATGAAGATCTTGTTCCTGACTAAATAGATTGCGTCGTGTGTGCGGCCTACTTGAAAAAGGGCCGTATTTTGTGTAACAGGATCTATGATACACTTGACTCATGCAGGTTTAATAGACGGAGACACTCGTGTTGCCGGTGTAGCCTTGGATACTTTATTACATGCTTGTTTACATTCCAGGTGTTCACCCCTAAACCTTCCCCAACCTCCTTACAGGTTCGTACGCATATCACTACATCTCCCCCTTTTAGTGAAGTACCAGTATTTCTTTTGTTTTCTTTGAGTATTAATAATGAACAATAAACATACTCTTAATTAACAATAAACATACTCTTCCAGTATAACATTTATCTTCGGACACCTATAAACCTGAGACAAACCCACTTGTGTGACGTGTTATCTCCTTTAACCAAAACCAAGAACACAGAACATATAATTATTATTATCATCATTCTGTCTAGGGATCAGGGTGGACTACCTGATACCCCGGAGCCGTGCAGGGATTATTCTACCCTGTGTAACCACGCTCCCTAACTGTATAAGACTGGTGATTACAAGTCCATCCTAGTTGGGTTTCTTATGACCCGCCCTGATCTTGTCACGGTAGGAGTCTCTGGAATGACCCTGATGTGGAGTCTGTTTCTTTGTAGACTTCCAGAGGGTAGGTAAACGTTGTAAGATCTTGGTGTTGGAGCTGGGCCACTGACAGTTCCAGACTGGCTTGTGTTTTTCACCCAGACTCTTTGTCCTGGTCTGAGGTCTTGTCTTTCTTTTGTACAGTGTCTTTTATTGAATCAGAAGGTTTGTTTCTCCTTCATGTCTTGATGAAAGCCTTCTTTTTGAAAGCCTGGAGGTCAGGCCACTTAGGCTGTAGTTTATCCTGGCTAACGGGCAAAGGTGTTCTGATATGCCGACCCATCAACAGTTGTGCTGGGGATGATCCGTGTGACAATGGGGTAGCCCGGTAAGCCATGAGGGCCTTGTGTGGATCCTCTCCCTTCCCCAGGAGAGATTTCACCGTCCGCACAGCTCTTTCAGCTTCCCCGTTGCTCTGCGGATAACGGGGGCTGCTGGTCACATGGCTGAAGTCATATTCTTTAGCGAAGTCCGTGAACTCAGTTGCTGAGAATTGGGGGCCGTTGTTTGTGACAACAGTCTCCGGGACTCCATGGCGTGCGAATATGGCCTTCAACTTCTTTACATGGCCTGTGGTGGTGGAGGTGAGGTTGGCTACTTCAATGTAGCGTGAGAAGTAGTCATTTACCACAACGTACATTGCGCTCTTCCACTGAAAAACATCTGCTGTAACGCGCTGCCATGGTCTAGCAGGTAATGGCGTCGTCAGCAGTGGTTCTAGTGCATTGTGAACTTCTTTTGCACAGATTACAGTTTTCCACTTTCTGCTTTATGTGTTTGGTCAGACCTGGCCACCATACAGACTGCTGTGCTCTGGCGATGCATTTTTTCATACCCTGGTGACCTTCATGAATTTTGTCTAGCATCTCCTCTTGCATAGTAACTGGGATGACGAGTCTTTCGCCCTTCATTAGCAGTCCGTCGGCTACTAGCAGATCCTGTTGATACTGCCAGTACTGTTGAAGTTCTGGTGCATCCTGTCTGCACCATGTTTTTGAGTCTATTGCCAAAATCATCTGAGTCCTGTGTGGCTCTGATCTGAACCAGTGTCCCCTCTGATGCAGGTAAGTGTTCCACTATGTTGTTGATATACAACCTAACATCTGTCACCAGCTGCATTTCCTCCTCTGTAGGCGCGGTTTGGATTGGAGCCCTGGAGAGTGCGTCTGCTGTGACAAGATTTTTCCCCGGCACGTGTTCAATTCTGTATGTGAAGTGGAGTAGTCGCAGTCTGAATCTCAGAACGCGTGGGGGCAAATAATCAAGGCCTCTGCTGCTGAGTAGGGAGATGAGGGGTTTGTGATCTGTCTGTATGAGAAAGTCCATCCCCACTAGATAAGACTGAAAGCGCTCACACGCCCATGTCAACGCCAGCGCCTCTTTTTCAATCTGGGCGTATCTACGCTCTGCCTCTGTCATGCTGCGTGAGATGAAGGCAACTGGACGCCAGTCCCCTGACGGTTGCTTCTGAGACAGAACCCCTCTGAGCCCAAATGAGGAAGCATCTGCTGCAACTTTCATGTCTCTGTTCGGGCAGTACTGTGCCAGGACAGCGGGTGAGCTCAGTTCTCGACGTAGCTCCTCGAATGCCCTCTGCTGCACGTTCCCCCAGGCCCAGTCATTGTCTGCTTTTAGCAGGTTTCTTATTGGCTGCAGTGTTGTATAGTAGCGAAGTAGAAATACTTTGTTACTGTACTTAAGTAGTTTTTTTGGATATTTGTACTTTACTTTACTACTTATATTTCTCTGTACTTTTACTTTTACTTCGCTACATTTTGCGAAGAAAACGGATACTTTTACTCCACTACATTTCCCTTGAAACCTTCATTACTCGTTACAAAATCAACACATCTTTAGAAAAAAAAAAATGAATCATGAGAGATATGAGAATAACGTCGGGGACTGTGGTAGAACACAGACTGCGAGCCTGTTTGGCGAATCAGCTGTCCCAGCGCACGTTCGCAAAGCCCCCTTGCTTAGTTACTGTTGCTACGTCGATCAAAACTCCTACGACTGTCAACACACAAATGCATGGCTAGGACGAGGGCAAGGGCTATCAAAATTCTACTATTTGTATCAGGCTGGTTTGTACACGCAGTATTACAACATCTTATACACTTCAATACGCTGTATATGTGCCATTTTTGCTACAAAGCTAATTTAAATACCCTTTTTGGGCAGGACGTTGTACCAGCGCTTGCCGGGATAATAGGTCGGGCTACGATATCTGTCAGTGTCAGTGATTTATTTTTTGAGTAACTCCGCGACAGCATCCAGATCATGGCAAAATGGACTGCAATATGCAGTGGAAGGACGTTTTCAAAAAAGATCAACAACGAAGGGGAAACAACAATAATCGAAAGCAAAATTCATACAGGTCTCAATCAAAAAATTAGAAACTTCACGACCTCAAAATAAATACCACCAGCACAACATTTTAAACTAGTAAGGTTCTTTCACCGCTGGGTAATATTTGTATATAATATTTCAAGCTAGCTAATAACCTATAAAGATTATTTATAATAACAAGTGGCGGTATTTTGATAACCAGTGGTGCCCGCCGGTGAGGAGATCCTGGAGGTAGGTTGGACCGGAAGTGTTTATGGCCTTGTGGAGTTTTGCCTATTGTGTTTGTGTTAGTTGAAATAAACTCCATTATTCTCAAAATTCTGACCCTTTGCTTTTTTATTAACAGCAGTTACTTGTACTTTTACTTTCAGTACTTAAGTACAATTAATATCAGAAAAGTACTTTTGATACTTAAGTACAGTAAAGATCAGATACTTTAATACTTTTACTTAAATACTATTCTAAAAGGTGACTTTTACTTTTACTTAAGTAATTTTCCAGTAAGGTATCTGTACTTTTACTTAAGTATGGCTTTTGAGTACTTTATACACCACTGATTGGCTGTGTGAGCTTAGCGATATGTGGTGAAAACTTCCCCACATAGATAACCATGCCCAAAAATCTCCTGACATCAGCAACATCCTTAGGTGTGGGCATTTCTGTGATTGCCTTGATTTTACGTGGGTCTGCTTCGATGCTCTGTGCACTGATGACGTGACCCAGGAAGTGACCCGATCCACAGTAGGGCTTTGACTTTTGCCCAAAAATTTTCGAATATATTTGAATAACGAAGTTCGGAGTCAAAGCCCTAATCCACAGCAAACTTGCATTTATCATTGTTGAGTGTCAACCCCTCCTTTTGGAGTCACCTCAACACTTGGTGCAGCCTGTGGTCGTGTTGTTCACGAGACGTCCCAAAGAAAAGAATGTCATCTGCATGACAGACGGTCCCTTCCAGTCCTGCCAGCATCTGTTTCAGCCGCTTTTGGAAGTGCTTCGGTGCCGATAAGATTCCAAATGGCAATCTGTGGAAACAGTACCTTCCAAAAGGTGTGATGAATGTGGTCAGCGGAGCTGAGTCTGGGTGCAGGGGCACCTGCCAGAATCCTGCAGTCGCATCGAGTTTTGTGAACACTGTTGCACCTGAAAGCTTCGCCAAGGTTTCATCAACAGCAGGCAGGATCAGTCTCTCACGGCAGATGTACTCATTTAGGTGGGTTAGATCAACACAAATTCTGATTTTTTCGTTGGGCTTTGGTGCCACCACCATCCCTGCGCACCAATCTGTGGGCTCATCGATGGGTGAAATTACTCCCATTTTCTCCATTCTTTGGAGTTCCTCTTTAACTTTGTCCACCAATGGTAGTGGTACCCGACCCGGCAGTGACAAAGCATAAGGCTTAGCGTCCTCCTTCAGCTTAATTTTGTACTCCCCTTGCAGGCATCCCAAGCCTGTAAAAACTTTGGGGAACTGGCTCTTGAAGTCTGCTGACAGCTCCTGAATGCAGTCAACTGGTCGCAGTAACTGCAGTGCTTTGCTGGAAGGCCGAGCAGAGGTGTGGCCAACCTGTCTATTACACAAACAGGTTGAGTTGTGGTCCGGTCTTTGAGTGTTATTGTGCCATTAAATGGACCTCTCACTTTAAGTGGGTTGTTGCTAGGTCCACATAGTGGCATCACCGCTCTTGTTAGTATGCCATGCTGTTTTTCTTCGTAGACTGTAGGTGAAATGGCTGTCACCTCCGCACCAGTGTACAGCTTAAAGGTGGTTTGTTGCCTATTTAACATCAGCGTCTTTTTCCAAGATTGCTGCTCACCTGCCGACACTGCTCCCAGGAAAACAGCTTCCACACCTGGCTCATGAATTGCATCCACTCTGCCTGATCTGCATACAACTGCATAATGGCCTTTCTTATGGCATTTTCTGCCCTCTGCGTCTCCGTGCAGCACAGTTATTGAGGGAATGTGCAAGTGTTTTTCCACACCGGCTCTTCTCTCCTTTTTGAAACTCCTTTTGAGTCTTGCTGTATGTGCTTTTTCCTGTCTGACTTTGTCTGTGAAACTTTTATTTGAAATTCACCATGTCAACTTTTGCTTCTCTCTGGTCCTTGTTAGTTGTGTCATGTACAGTTGGTTGCTGTTTTTTTATTTCTTCATGTTGTCTGATTTTGAGGACAGTTTTTGCCAGTTCACTGTCCATCTGCAGCTTCTCTGACAGTCCATTGTGTCTCAAGCCTACCACTAATCTGTCCCAAATAATTTCTTCCTGTAGTGTGCCATATTGACAGTGTTCTGCTTGTTTATAAACTGCAGAGATGAAAGATTCAGCCATTTCCCCCCGGCTCTTGGCATCGTTTGTTAAACCGAGCCGTTCGTGTATTACATTGTGTTTGCAAATGAAGTATTTTTCAAAAGCATTTCTTACCGCGATGTATTTCTTCTGGTCTGCTCCACTTAAACCCAGTGTGCACAAAATGTCATCTGCTTTCTCACCCATGGTGTAAACCAGTGAATTAACTCAATGTTCTTCATCCTTTTCGTTCAGTCCTGCCGCGATCCGGAACCGTTTAAAACGGCGAATCCAGTTGGGCCAATTACCAAAGTCCGAGAAGTCAAAGTTATCCAGTGGGCTTATTGAGAACAGGGACTCCATTTTTCCGTTTGCAGGCTCGCACGATGCTGTCTCTCGCCGTCTCGCTGGCTCTCCGCTCTGCTAGTTTCTAACTGCTGGCTTAGCCTAGCTTATCCCCAACAGCATTTACACTGCACAGAAGTCCTTTTTTATTTTCCAAACCATCTTTCAGGAACTCCGACGTCACTCTCACAAAAATATTTTTGTGAGAGACTTTTCATTTTGAATGAAAAAATTTTGGTACGAGCACAGCAGCTCGTGGGCGAGCTTTTTGTGTACGCGCGCTCCTTCGCCCTTCGGGTAATTTCGGACGGGGGCGGGGACTAGGGGAAACACATCTCGACGGGGAAACAGATTTCGACACAACACCGGTATGAAACAAAAACTGTGATTCTGAATAAAGTTTAAATTATATCAAAATTCCGTTTGAATATTATTGAATATTATCGATTTGTTGAATGGTTTAAAAGAAGGTAAATTGTTGAAATTTGACCTTAATTTAATTTAAGTGTCACAATGAGCGGACGGCTTCAATGGGACCAACTGTAGAATATGACGGTTTAGAACCTAAAACTGTGATTCTGAAGAAAGTTTAAATGATATCGAAATTCTGTTTAGATATCATTGAAGATACAAGTGTGTCGATTTGTTAAATGGTTTCAAACAAAGATAAACGGTTGAAAATTGATTTAGTTACGTCTTAAACTGTTGAAGTACCAGAGTCCTCCCATCGACTCCCATGTTAGGCTACAGTTTTTCTCAGTCACTTTGGTACATTTCTCAGATCAGAATTGAAATTCTCAAAACTACCTGTTCAATCTTCACATCATTGTGTCGTTTGTGCACATCAAAAAAGCCGTTTCTCATTTCTTTGAACAAGTTGCAAATGCTTTGGTACATTCATGCAAATGATTATGTACAATTCTCTGCTCTTGTATACATTATCAATTGCTTGTTGTTGTTGATCAAAATGTATTGTAATGGGTCTCTATTGAATAGTCTCACCCCCACAACATTTAGGCATTAGTTCATTGCATAAGTCTCATGCCAAATGGTTGAACAAGTTGTCATAATATGTCAAGCATATTTCTATCCATTCCCATTAGACTTTTTTTCTAAATCTTGGGAAATGTGTGAAGTGTTAGATCAACCAACAATCAACGAGTTTACTGGAATAGCTCAAACGTGCATCTCCTGAACCATGAACTGGCAAGTATATATATAGCTGGAGCACAACACAATGTTACATTGTCTCAGAATTTGTGGCCCAAAAGACAGGAACGTCTGTTGGGCCAACGACGAGGTGTAGGATGGCTGCACTGTAATTCCTGCAGCAATGCAGGAGATTTTCCTATGTTGACATTTCTAGCAATGACATGGTCTGTCAACAAATTACAGTACAAACAGTCAAAGCGTAAATTTGAATCTTGTCCAGTCTCTTGCCATCAATCTCCCACATACACTAAGGTGTAACTTACAATTTACAATAATTGTCTTCAAAACTTTAGCCATGGTTTACATCAGAACATCCCTCCAGAGTACACTGTTATATTGACAACATGACTAAGAAATTTGACTGTCTTATCCGTACACAATGACACAAGGACTTGTCATTTTGATGGCACTGACATGTTTATTGACACAGATATTTACTTTTGACAAATTAGCTAAGGATTTTGAGCAAGAGACTTGCTTTTGCATGAAATCCATTGGTGTTTTGCTATTTGTACGAATTGTTTTGAGAAATGCACTTACTGCAAATTACAATTCTGATCTGAGAAATGTACCAAAGCGACTGAGAAAAACTGTAAAAAAAACAACATTATATTTAAAAGTAGAATATCTTGAAATGTTTAAAATATTCCAAAAATCAGAAAAGAAGCGCACGATTCAAAGCTATTCTGAATATGAATGCAGTCTCTAGGTGAAAAATTGAGGAAGGAGATAGGTCCCAAAGTTTGTAGAGAATAAGACAGACAGACAGACAGACAGACAGACAGACAGACAGACAGACAGACAGACAGACAGACAGACAGACAGACAGACAGACAGACAGACAGACAGACAGACAGACAGACAGACAGACAGACAGACAGACAGACAGACAGACAGACAGACAGACAGACAGACAGACAGAAACTTATGTAGAACAATAGTTGAGCGCTGCATGCAGCACTCACCTAATTAGTGTTCCAGCTAATACTTGAACACGACAACAGTCAGTAGAGAACAAGGTGGATGTTGTCATGGACCACAAAGATTGGGTGAAACAGGGGAGGGACAGCTCTGGCCCGATGTAACCCCTGCTATGGGCTGGAGGCAATTCCCCATTGAGCTCCATGTGGGCAGCAGCTGATGTTGATGGCTGCGTCCGAGAGATATCGCTCATTGTAATGCATCGACTACTAGCTTATAAAAGAAACATTAAGTGGCTTTTTTGGATTATTAATGTTCACATTTTAAATAACCTCAATATAGCTTCTTAAATATGTATTCAAGCAAGTCGGCCACACAAACTCCTTAATAGGGTTACAATAAACCTCAATTCTACATACAATGCATCCAATTCTTATGACAACATTCTAACTTTGCAATTTGTGCAAGATCGCTAGATACTTTCAATTGAATTTAAGTAGTTTTTTAATGCGTAATTGATGTCTTTTCTTTGATTGACTTTGCCAGCTCCTGCCTATCGGATCTTAAACTCAAGCATGCAAAAGGACTCAAAAACTCTTACTGAAAAAATCTCACTAACTACATGGTTGATCACACCAGGTGAGTCGAGGTTGGCCTATTAGGCCTGAAACAATCATAAGGTCGAGGCAGGTCACTATTTCCAACTAGACCTTACTCTAGTAAAGACTGAAACTCCAATTGCAAATGACACTAATCTTATATTTTGAAAAAAATGTTGGTGGTAATAAGGTTGTAGTTCGAATCCTGCAATTTTTACATTGTTCTGTGGCCTGATTGCCTAGAGCCGTACCACCCTTGTATGATCTTTAAAGTTACGCTTGTTCAGGTCAAACTTAATAGAAATACACAATTTCATGGGCTGCTTATTGTATTCTGTATATAATGTCATTGCGCTTTATGTTGGAAGCGGCATTCTTTGCTATGACATTACACCATTCTAATGTCACCACCAGAGCAGGGCTCCACTGCTCTGTTGCATCCATCTGCAGTTATGTTAACTTTTGGATTCGATTTTCTAAACCTTATTCAGACCTCAAGGTAATATGCTCTGGGTTTGATCTGTACCTCTAGCAACTTTAGAATTTAAACCCAAGTAGCACTTTAGAATAAATTTATAGTAGTAAAAAGTGAGTTCACACTGAATTCAGCATGAAGAAAACATTGTTCTGAAAGTAAGGCTCAATTTATGGGATAGTAAAAAATAGTTGAATGGATAAATTATAATTATAACTGCATAGCCTGTAGCAAAGGCATTTACAAATGTTAACTGAGGCACTCCCTACCATTGATTACCTCACACAAAACCCTTAACTTGTGCTTTGTTACTACCTGAATTGATCAATCCAGCTGCAACGTCTTTTATAAAAGTTTAGTAAGGCGTAGTCCTCACTTTAGATAAGATCAAAGAAATACCTAATAATGCCAACTACCAGACCTAATCCTGATTGCAGCATTGTTTGTTCCAAAGCACTATTAGGACATTGCAAATCTTTTTTTAAAACCATTGACTTGATAAAAAAAAATCTCAATCATTTTAACTGATTATAAATAGCTTACAAATGCATATTCATATACGAACAATGCTTCCTAGGAATCCACTATTTACTACCCCTATTTAATACTTTAAAGTTGTTATCCTAAAGTGCTATTCATCCCTCCCAAAAACCTGTTACTAGATTAGATATTCCATTTAACAAGTATAAGTATTATATAAAAATGTAAAATAAACCAATCATGTTTGACAAAATCCAAAAAGCTCATAGAATCAGCATCCTGGTATTTATCAATATATTTAATTCATATAAAAAAAAATAGCAGAATTAGGGATGCAATAGATCTGTTAATCATAAACTTAACAGCTTCAAATGGAATTTCAGGGCTTACTTGAACAACCCATAACTTAGTAACAATAGTAGTGATGTGCTAATGTCGTCTTTGTTGCATCGAATAAGCTTCCAAATACAAAATAACTGATTTTTTTACATCTTTTTGTACATTCATGCTCTTAAAGTCTGACATGGTAACACAGTAGCATTTATTGATGCTTAACCAAAATAAAAAGAAAATTTAAAGTTCAGCAAGCCACACCTATACACAAACATGCACACTATCCCCTCAAAATCCCACATTATCCATGTTGTTCACTTGAGGTTTGCTATTATTGGACAAAAGCTGCCATCGGAGGTCAAGAACACAACCTCTGTCAAAGGGATTATTCATTTGCTATGCAGGTTCCAGGTATTTTGAGAGGAACGGGGGTAAAACAGTCCAGATTACAAATGGAGATGTCATCTTAAAACCACTTAGTTATTAAACGTTTTTTTCAGCCTGCTTACTAATCACTTTTGACACCATTAATGACTGATAAAAACTTAAAAGACCAAAAGATGCATATTGAAATAGGTATACACACAAAAACACACATTTCTTCAGAGCCTCTGTTCCTCTTTAAGCCTAAGGGAAAGTTTTTCCTGAACAATGTGGAGGTCCATATTCTTGCAGAGCTTCAAGTAGAAGTCCTTCCTGACGGGATGGATTGTCAGCCAATCAGGGACCAACTCTGCCAACAGCTGGAGGTGTTTCTCCATCTCACCTAGAAGAGGGCGACAAAAGTGTGAGCAACAAAAAGGAGACCCAGTTAAATAACACATTTCCCAAGATACTGTTTGATGCACCAGTAGCCTACTAAAAGCTGTGACTATAACGAATACTGTAAATACACATTTACATTAGAGCTTTTATTTTATACTAAATACTATATCCGGTTTGGCTGAAGGAAGAGTCTAATGCACAAGTAGGACTAATCTGCATGCCAAAATCAACGTCGCTAGTGGTCTTTTAGCTAAACAAGCAATCATCACAAGCAGACCGAAAACACCCGTCAGGGACCACTGACTGAAATGATCCAGAGTATATATGAACACGATTCAAAACTGCATTGCAAAATGACTATGTCCTTAGTCATTTCGAGTTCATATGGAGAGTTACACAGAGACCAGAGACCGGGTTTACAGCTTTGGTAAAGACACTGGATAACAGTACAGCATGCCACCCCCAGGTTTTGGTTGGGCTGCCCTACCGGGGCTAGATACAGAGTTTTTCGCCACTACCGCTGACATCTGGTCAAGTTGTACATTCTACATGTTTATTATAAGGACTTGATGATCATCATCACAAATACGAACACTGTTCTCTGGGTTACTTGCAGTTTTGTCTTTGTAGAGTGTCGAGTATGATATCAAGTGAAATGGCTAATGATATGGCCTAATTTGATCCTAACAAATAGTGCAAAAAGGTTTTTAAAATAGAAGATACCGTGTTTCTATTATCACACAAATTATAAACCGGTTAGTCAGTGTTCTCGGAGAGGTCCCTCTCCTTTGGTCTTGACCTGAACCCTAACCTCTTTGGACTCAGACTCAACAAGCCCTGGCCTCGACAAAGATGGTCTTGACTACAACTTTGGTTGATTAGGCATAGTTAGAAGCATATGTGCAGAGCATCATAGTTTCACGACATAAAAACTGTAGAAATAAAACCTTTAACCAACTGCTCTTTGTGGTGTCGACTTCCAAAGCACAGCCACACCGTCGTGAGCTAATTTATACCACAACACCAAATCTACATCTAAATACATGATCATCTGAAATTACATTGATTATACAATACATAATTCCCATTAGCTTTGGTTACTTTTTTTTTTTTTTTACTGTTTGTCCTACAAAACCCTATGTGTACGCACCTGTGGACAGGGCGGACCTGTAGCTGGCCACCATGCGGTTACAGGCCATCTCCATGATCAGAGCCGGTTTCCTCTCTGCAACGAACACCGTCCTCAGGATGCGGGCCAGCTCCGTCAGACGGGTCATCATGAGGAGGCGCATCTCCTGGGCCGGGTTCCTCGTCATGGCGGCCTCCAGCTTCTGGGCCTCCTTTGCACGGATCTGACAAACAAGACAACTATTTAAAAAAAAAAAAAAAAACTGACCGACTCAAGTGAAAAGACCCGGTGGCTGCGACGCAAACCTCTGCTTTTAGTGCAGAAGTCAAAATTACTGTACCGACAGCGATACATTGTTTCACTTTCTTCTCCGAAATGTACTTATTTTAAGCCACTTTGGAGAGTGTTCAGTGTCTGCTAAATGGTCTGAATGTAAATGTAGAAGTCCTTCACCGACCTGAACCCAGTTTCAGGTGTCGACATGATAATAAGGATGTGAAACCAACTGTGGTTCTGCTACATGGCACCTACCCGATCTAGAAGGGCCTGAGACACTCCTTTGAGGTCCCTGGAGGTTGTTGAAGCAGGAGCTACTGGCTCGTTGCTCCCCGTGGTCGGTGATGAGACAGGCTGTGGCTCCTCAACAAGAGCGGAGGCTGCGGTCGTATTTAAGGCTGCACAGGTCAACGCGCTCGCCATCTGGAATGCAAGCATTACATGTTATAGTGGCAGGCTAGGGCTGAACGATTTGGGGAAATAATCGAATTGCGAACATTGCGACAAATATTGTGATTCAGTATACAGATTTATTTTTAACGTTCCTTTTGTTGTGCATTATTCACTAAACAAGGAATAAATTATGACCAACATAACATTGGAAGCAGGTCAATAAACTGCTTTCCTTTTGGCCAAGCCGATGTGTTAAGATGAATTGATGAATGAATTGGTATAACCTCTTTATTTAAACGAGACATTATGAAATTGAAAACAGCACTTTTCCTGGGATTTGGGGTGTTGTTGTGGGTAGATGGTTCTCCCACAAGCATACAAACTTTGAAATAAGTCTGTACATGATTTTCTGATTGAGATACGCATTTCTGTAAGCAGCCCGCCTCCAGCTACCAAATGAGGGAGTCAGTTTCGGCGGGGGGAACTTCGGCGCTAGCCCTGCAGCTAAGCTCCGGGAGTACAATCCCTTTCTCTGGCGCCGAGCTCACCCCGCCGGAGCTGCCGCCGAAGGGAAGTCGGGAGGAGATGACATGGAGTAGAAAGGGATTGTACTCCCGGAGCTGAGCTGCCGGACTGCCGCCGAGCTACCCCCGCCGGAGCTACTCGTCCGCCGGAGCTGCTACTCGTCCGCCGGAGCTGCCGGACGGCAGCCGGCAGCTCGGAGGCAGTTCGGCAGCTCCGGCGTGGGGAGCTCGGAGGCAATCCGGCAGCTCAGCTCCCGGAGTACAATCCTTTTCTTCTCCATGTCGCGGTTCATGGACTTCAGAGAGTCCATGCCAAATTTCCTTCCCCCCAATTCTTCTCAACCATGGCCGAGATATCCCCCACTACGAGCCTTTACTTGTGGACGTACCAGAGATACCCGACAGTCTTTATTATTCATAATATCATCCGAGGCGCACATAGCTTTTGGCCGTGATATTAGATTGATTATATAAATACCCGTAGATAATATTATTATGTTATATTATATAGATGTAGAGCTCCAGGAGTAAGCAAACGACAACAACCCCTTCTCCTCCATGCTGTGGTTCAGTCTGACAGCTCATTGGTCAATGGGCAGCAGATCATTTGCATCAATGCTACAGACACCAGAAACAGCGCATTCTGAAGGGACTGAAACACAGGGGAATAGCGGTAGACGATATGTTTTTTCCTGAAAGCTATTTCCAGCAAACCGCTTCAAAAACATGTTTTCTGGAGCTCAAATACTATGTTTACTTGTTGGGAAAACACCATAATGTCTCCTTTAACTATTGAATTGTAAAAGAAAAATAACGTTAAAAAAAAAATGGTGATTTGCATATCACGTTCTATTATACCAGTCCAAGAATCTTGCTAGACATTACCTGGAATATACAAATATGACATTTGTAATCCTGAATATTTTTTTTTACGTTTTATTTAACAAACAGCACTATATCCTAAACTGAATGCAGATACAGTGAGGGGCAGCGAACCATTAAACCTCATGTCTTGGCTACAGAACTGCAACATAACATCTCACATAGCAGTAGTGTACCTTGGGGGTCAGTAGTGAGCGAGCCCTGTTCAGAACCTCCTGAGCGGAGGTGAGTTTCTCCACGTGAGGAGGAGCAGGGAGCTCGTCTGGCACGATGGCAGGCACCATGTCCACTTGGAAGCGAGGGTGCCAGCGAGTGAGTTTGTCCTCTGGCACCAATAGGGCAGGAAACCGTGAAGACAGGAAGGTCTGAAAATATTACAACAGATTAATTAGCCAAGAGTTGGAATCTTATGAATGGGTTAAACGGATAAAACCCATTTCACAAACGATGCAATCTCTTATTGTAAAAACGTTATTGCCATCAAAGCTGAACATTGCATCTTAAGTGCTGATACATTCAACAAAACAATAAACATTGCCAAAATTGGCATTATTATAGCCAAGGGGAACATCTAGGTGTAGTACGTACCTTGTGATGCTCTTTGACGTGGCCCACCAGATTCTGGTGGAAGATGCGTCTTCTCTCCAGGAGGCGAGACGCTGTGAGAAGTGGCCGGGCCTCTTTTTGACCTGAAAGAAAACGCCACAATGAAGGCACACTTTACAATGCTACGCTCTGTGGCAAGTTCACATCCACGTAAACTAAAAACTGTAGTTATACAAGGTTTGGCAGAAGGCATTAGTATACATTAGGGATCGACCGATATGGATTTTTTAGTGCCGATGCCGATACCGATTTTTTTTCATCAGCCTTAGCCGATGACCGATATGGGCTGCCGATTTTCTTAAGCCGATATTTGGAGCCGATACTGCTTTTGCTCCCTCAATTTACATCATAAAAATGACACAATGATGATAACAAATGTTACAAGTCCCAATTTAAAAGGGAACATTTATTGAACTTTAAAAAACAATATTGACAAATAGTAAAATGCCGGGAAAAAAAACTATCGGCGAACTCAGCAGCCGCTTATCGGCCGATGCCGATACACTTAAAAACCGCAAATATCGGCCCGATATATCAGCCGGCCGATATATCGGTCGATCCCTAGTATACATCCTTACAAATGAAAGCCATTGATTTGGGCTTGATACACTGAAGACCTCTGGCAACTATGAATGTACAATATAATGTTTCTCAACTTTAATGATGTCACGCTATCAATGTAGATCAAAGATTGCGCGCAGGATCCAAAACTATACAGCAGTCCAAAGTGCATCCCCACCCGTTACTACCAATAAGTATGTTGGCAGACCACTGCATTGAATGACTTCACTTCCATAAAATATAACTATGGTCAAACAAAGCCCATCATAGCACTGTTTCCTTGAAAGCCCCATAACAGCAAATGTTCAATAGAGCAAGCAAATGTTACAATGGCCCATTGGCCTCCTTCTCACCTGTATTCATGACAGGCTCCAGGGTCAGCTGATAGCTTCCCTTCTTGATATTGGAATTGAAAGTTGGAATGTTTCTTTCCTGCCTGAACGCATAGGCGCCAGGAAAAACTGTTTTCATTTGTCCCAGGTGACTCTGCTCAAAACGCCTATAGAGCAGACAAACAGGAATGGTCCATAACCAGATACACAGACACAAAGAACACCATGTGGTGCAACACCCAAGAACACTTACTTATGCATCATATCCCGAACCCCTTGCTGGACCTTGGCGAAAGTCACCGTTTCATTGCGGTTGTAGAGCATTCCAACAATGGTGTCTGCACTTCTAAACATCTCAGCCAGGAGCTTGTACTGGTACGGTAGTGTAAGGCCAGGGGTCTCATCCTGGGCCAGCGTGTGGTAGCGCTGGTAGGCTGGCAGATTGCTGTAGAATAAAACAAAAAGCATAATCACGCAAATGTCCAATACTGGATTGTTTTTTTGTTTCATTTTATATCCATTCAACCCGACATGTTTACCCTTTACTCACCTATCCTGGGCTTCAGTGTTCCCAGCAGCCGTCTTCCCCTCCTTTTCCTGCATTGTATTTTTGGAAGTATTCGTTGACTTAGCAGATAGTTCTTTGGCTCGAACCACCCTCTTCTTCAAGGCAGCAATGTCAATGCAAACTGGTGGCGTTTTAGAAGAAGGGTCTTCGTCCTCTGCCACCGGGGTCGTCTTCGTGGAGGAGATGCTGGGAAGATTCTCAGCCTGTCTTCTGATAGTCTCGAGGCGTGATTTGAGAGCCACCAGTTCTTTGGACATGGCCTGTAATAGCAAAAAAGGAAGAATGTAACTTGCCAGCCTTTTTGTTATTTATGCATACATATACATTCATATCCAACTTAAACCTCTGTAGAGGGACTTGGCAAGAAGCTTACATTACTGTCGAGGCTGCCTGCATGTTGCCTGGAGGACAACCTTGCTGCCGGGATATTCAGCTCCACTCCTTCGGATATATGAACCAGTGCGGCCGCTGGAGCCAGGTCGTCTGCACGGCATTTTTCCGTAGCCTAGAGAGAACGGAGTATAATCAATACAACAAAAACAATCATTAAAAAGTTGCATTACTATTGTATACTTACTGAAACATTATAATTCCAATGTGGGAAGTTTGAATAATTTAGCTGACGTAATTGACGCCGAAGAAAACAAGCAGTAAATCTTCCAGAATTCCATACCTCTTCATTTTTTGGGAGTATCAATCTTTTCCTGGCCGTTTTCCTCTCCGTCTTTCGATCTTCTTGTGCGCCTTTGCTCACATCCAGCTGTCTTCTCTTCTTCGCAGTGCTGTGGTCCTTTGCAGCCGACGTTACGGAGCCCAGGTCGGCGTCTACCGAGGTCCGCTTGGGGGTGACGGGACTCGGAGGGGTCTTCCTCTGACCATTAGGGTCAGACCAGTGATCGGTCTCTTCTCCAACCACCTCTGTGGCAGCAACGATATTCCTGACAAAGTCCCGATGTATGGACTTTGAACAACTCGAAGAAAGTGGCGTCGAGCAGACTGTGGATGGCAAAAACACTTTACCGGACAGGCCATTGTCCCCCGACACGCTGCTGGTTCTCGGTCCCTTTCGGCGCGTCGCTTCTTGAGCGCTGCTTTTCTTCTTCTGCGGGAAGAACGCTGTAACGCGAAGCTGCGCCATGGTGCCGAAGGCGAGTTAATGTAAAGATCTCGGCGATATATGTTCACTAGAGTTGTTGTGGTACGCAGCCTTGTTTATATAGATCGCAGCGAAACAGCAGCACCGGAAATGGAGCTTAGATTTGGCGCGAAAAAGTTGTACTATTCTGTCCCTGATTGGCTAGAGACGAGTGACGTAGAAGAACACGACGGAAGTAACTAGATTATTTCTTAGTGATCCCTTTAACAATAGGTCATGCCTTTAACCCTTGTATAACTTCGGTTATTTATTGGTAATCCATTAACCTTATTATAACTTTAGTTTATTTACTAGTAATCCCTTTAACGTATTAAATGTACCCAGGACCCGTTTTGGGAATTTTCCAAAACTTTGGAAACAATATATCTTATGCATCCCTACACCTATTTGACCAATACATAATGAAGTTATTGATTTAATCTCATTAATTATTTTTAAGTAGTTAAAATTCTAAGATTCATTAGAAAGGATAGATACCTGTATAACATCTAACAAACAGTTTATACATTCCTGATGTGAGTAGCACTATGATTCAGGAGATTTCTCCAGAGTTAAAAAAAACTTTACTAGAGAGTTCATAAAAAACTCCAAAGCATGTCTTAGTGCTTTAGTGTGGTCGAAATTCAGACAGAAGTATCAAAATATTGCTTGATTGATTTCAAGGCCTGTGGGAAATCATATGAGATTTTCAAATACTGCAGAAACAGGTTTTCATATACTGCATAACTGAATTACTGGAAATAAATACAGGAGATTAACCGTGGGAGTCAGGGGAATAATGTCACAAACACTCATACGGATAGTATGGGTGGTGGAAATTCCTTAAGAAAGATTAGAGATAAACTTAAATGTCAGGTCTTTGTCCTTACTTTCACTTTTCAACTTGTACCTCAATTAAAGATTGCTGTTTGTGTGTGTGTGTGTGTGTGTGTGTGTGTGTGTGTGTGTGTGTGTGTGTGTGTGTGTGTGTGTGTGTGTGTGTGTGTGTGTGTGTGTGTGTGTGTGTGTGTGTGTGTGTGTGTTCGCGCCTGCTTATATACTATTTCCATACAAGATCAAATCAGTAGCCCTATCTATATAATTCACAAATCATATCAACCTTTTTTTAACATATGAATCATCTTATCTGTCGGTTTAGATTACCTATAACAAAGTATAATGAGGTGATGACAAAGAGTATGCGGTTTCTATCACAATAATTCTCTTGAGCTATTAGCCTGTAAATTTAAGGTTTAAGCCAGCCTCGGCTTCCTGACTCTCTTGTGACTGGAGGAATTAGGACAGATCACTTAAAAGTGTGTGGTGAACCCTGAGCTGTGGTCGGGCATGAGCTGAACAGGCAGCTTGATGAACCAGTGACTATAACCACAAATCTGAATGCAAATAGAGGTGAGGGAGCTAAACCGATAGAAGCAAAGGTGGACAATCATTTTATGTAAAATTGTTTATATAAAATAGTATGAACTGTATTTTAACATAATGAATCAAAAGCACCTATTATGCTTTTTCGACTTTATGACCTATAAACGTTGTTATAAGGATTTATAGTCATGTTTAACCATACTAAAGTGTCAAATAAAGACATGGATGTACCATTCAGGCAGACCTGTTATTCCAACGGCATCCAATTCTCTTGGATTATGCGCGTCGCCATCTTAGTTTGACTCGTCGTTTGACTTCGCCTCATTTCCTTTAACCAAAAAAGGGCATTGATCTCCCGCCCCTCTTTGATGGGGGGCGGGAGATACGCCCATCTAGGTGACGTACATTGATTTAGCAACATATGCTAGCTGGCACTTAGGAGGCCCTAATTGTTCATACATTTTAACCTCCAATAAAATAAAAACTAGCCTCCTAAAAAAAAGTGTTGTCAGTGGAGATATTAACTAAACATACTGACTAGAACGTTTTTTTGCACCAGGCTGTAAATAGGTTTAACAATGCCGCGTTTCCACTGCAGGGTGCGGTACGGTTCGCCTCAGTCCAGTAGGGAGGGGGCGGTATGGCCCAGCTCAGTTCCGAGGTCGCGTTTCCACCGCCAACAGTACCCTTTATGGTAGGCCGGATGTTGATCGCCGCGGCAGCTACGTAAACATCGTGACATCATAGCAGCGCAGAGGAGAATGCAGAGGAACGTCTTCACCTCCTTGTTCGCCCAAGCAAGCGTTTTACGCGACATGTTCTCAGCGTTCAACCGTCAAACTCAGTGCATTGCAGTCCGGGGTGAACTGCAGCATAGAGGAGAAAGTGATTGTTACCGTTTGCCGGAGCTCTATATATAATAGTATATAATATAATTGTATATAATATCACGGCCAAAAGCTCTGTGCGCCTCCGGATGGCCGTAGCGTGGGGAGCTATTATAGGGATTGGGCTTCTCGGGGTTCGTTTACTGGCGTTGCTATGGTTTCTGGTCTTGTGGCTTCCAACGGTTTATTAGGTAGGCCCATAATAAATCTTTGTCTAATCAATACTTCATTCACTGCCTCTTTCGTGGTCATTACAATATTATGAATAGACTGCGTCGGGTCCTCCAACGTCTCTTCCTCTTCCACAAAAGGTAAAGACAAGGCAATGGTGGTTTTCGTGTTGTTGCACAACAAATTCAACAAAACTTGCACAGCGACAGTTTATGATTTGGGGGTGTGTAGCTCGAATTTTCCGGCACCCTTTCAGGCATCTCGGTACCCGAACGAAGGAGTACTGATGACGAGGGCAAACCGAGTACGGCTCAGTCCGGGTCACGCCCACTTTTGGCGGTGGAAACGCAATCCTTACCGCACTTTTGCGAACCGAACCGTATCACACCCTGCAGTGGAAACGCGGCATAAGACTGTGAAAACGGCCTGTTTAACATGTGAGTCAATGAAGAATTGCTCTCTTTTGGTACCACCTTGTAGTGGCCACCCGGTGCTACTGCAATGTTTGTCACTTCCGCATTGAATGCTGGTATATCTCGCTGTGGTTGGGGATTGAATTAGACGTATTCCCTGCTGACCGTCTGGGGTGGCTGTGCAGAACGCTAAACACGATTCACTCGTCCAAATTTCCGGGATTTATCTACGTAGAACAATCTGGAATTTTCCATATATGGTGCAACATGCCCTTCCGTAAGGTAACCAATCACAACGGATTGGGGTTGGCAGGAAGGGGGCGAGGGGGCGGAGAAGGACGAAGCAGAGTGTTGTCAGAGAATGCTGAAAGCGCTCAGAGGAGAGGAAGAGTTTCCCGAACATCTACATCGTTTTTTGTGCTGTGTTTTTTGTGTTGTCTCAGGTTGCTCTATAGGCAGTCCCTCCAGAAAAACTTGATTATGAGATCGCATAATTCACTGCATAATCAGCCAAAGTCTGCATAGTCATGCGGGGCCGCATTTTTCAAATATGTCGCACTTTCACCCCGTAAATTGCTCATTCCCCGCATTTTTCCGCAAGTTCCCGCAATTTGTGTAAGTTCCCACAATTTCATCGCATAAAATTGCATAAATATGCTGCATATTTCATCGCATTTTTTAAGAAAACGTAACGCATAATCAAGGATTTTTGGCCGCAACAATCACAAAAAAAAGCCCCATTTTTCTGGAGGGACTGTATAGGCAATGACGGATTATCGCATGGGCAAAGTGGGCACATGTCCAGGGCCCTGGCCAGGGGCCCCCTTATATATATTATATATATTATATATATATATATATATATATATATATATATATATATATACACAACCCAGTCTCACGTCATTTAATCTATTCATTCGTGATCTGGGGCACGTCATTTCAATTTCTTCGTGTCAAAAGCACAAATTTTTAACAATATGACTGTCACAGTCTGGGCCGGACCTTCACGGTCCTGAACCAGGTTTTCCCTCCTGCTATGCTGTGCCACCAATGCACCTGTGGCTGGTTACCAATCAGCCACAGGGTAGCCAATTTAAGCCGCCGGTGGCCAGTTGGCCACTGCGGATTAATCTTCGTATGAAGCCACAGCCACGCCAGCCACACCCGCAGCCACACCCGCAGCCACGCCCGCAGCCACGCCCGCAGCCACGCCCGCAGCCACGCCCGCAGCCACGCCCGCAGCCACGCCAGCCACAGCCCGCAAGCCACAGCTCCGCCAGCCATGCCCGCAGCCACGCCAGCCACAACCGCAGCCACGCCAGCTACAGCCACGGAAGCTACAGCTTCAGCTACAGCCACGCCACAGCCAAGCCAGCTACAGCCACGGAAGCTACAGCTTCAGCTACAGCCATGCCACAGCCCTGCTACGCCTGCTACAGCGAAGCTACGCTACGCTGAAGTCAGGCTGCTCCACGCCCTGCCCTTGCCCTTGCCCCTGCCTCGTCCGTGAGTTACCTTTTCTTCCCCCCCCCCCATTATTGGACTTTCAGTTTGACATTCATTAAGAGTTTTTTTGTTCCCTTGGACTGTTGTGCCTCGCCAAGTTCCTTAGTTTTCCCCGCTGCTGTTTTGCCCGTGCTCCTGGAGCCTGCTGCTCATGACCATTGTGTTGGTAATAAAACTATAATTTTTTAAGCATCCTTTGTCTGCATTGCGGTCCATTTAGTTCCTCGGCCAGCGGCCGTGACAATGACAGCTTTTGGCCACCCATTTCTACTTTCACCTTTAATTCTGAGAAATTGTGACAATTCACGGATATATTTAATGCAGGTGCGCTGCTCTTTAAGCGAACCACAACGGAAAAAAGGTAGCTGCTTCATCTCTTCTTTTTAAAATGAGTTTGAAATTTGTGTTTTTTTCGCACGAAAAAACAGAAATTACGTGTCCCAGATCACGAATGAATAGATTAAATGACGTGACGTGACAGTGTCACATATTTTCGTGAGACTGGGTTGATATAATATATATATATATATATATATTTATATTTATTTATTTTTTTCAAAAAATCCAAATTGATGACGTCAATGTCATAGTGCTTGGTCAACAATTTCACAGTGAAAATGGAGAAACGTGTGCTAAGCAGGTCGGCAAAGCATAAACGAAAGAAAGAAAAAGATACTGGTACAACAAATACCGTTCATCTCAACATTTTTTATTGTGGATTGCATGAGTTATAATATGCGACCAAATTCGGTGTGCTAGTGCATGTATATGCACGTTGTTAGGGGTCCATGGCTGCTTTGTGTCCAGGGCCCGTGGTCATGTTAATCCATCCTTGTCTATAGGAGTCATTAATAAGAAATTAAGACCAGCAAATAATAGGAGATCTTTAAGGTATTCACTGCAGAATTTGCAGATTAATTCAAACATGTAAGATCTGTATGTTATTTAATGAACCCTGACATTACATGACTGATTGGGGAAATGCCTGGCAGGGCCATCATCACCTATAGATAAGGGATCTGATGAGTGAAAGATAATATACGTAACAACCACTAGGAGGTTTGTTGAGAGCAGGAACAGTAGTGACTGTAGTTACAAATATTTAAATACAAGAAGTATTGCATATTGGCAAGATTTAAGACCTATTTTTGATATTTGTGCCATTTGTTAGAAATTCCACAGCAAGTGAGGGAATTGCTTAAAAGTTTCGGTTAAAACAATTGGGATAATTATATTGTGAAATGCATTGACACCAGTATTGTATGAGAATATAATGCAATAGGTCTTTATTGCATAAGTCTGGATCTTCGGTGCCAAATCACCAGAAGTCATTCACTTTCTATGGGCAAGAGCGACCAAAGCGACAGAAGCATCAAACACTACCAGCGGCAAAAGGTGAGCGACCAGAGCGACCTAAAAAAGTTGAAGACGGCAGAGGCCAGAGCCCAGGCCAGAGCCTTTTTGTTGCAATCTCTGAAATGAAAAAGGCTCGGATCGTACAACACCGGGTGCCCAGTAACAGCCGTGATTCATTTTTCAGTCGACATTTCAGTAGGAACCAAAAAAGTAGATAGGAACCAAAGTGCCGGTATTCGGTGTTCCCTGGGATACACGCAAGCGAAGAGCGT
>OLKM01004269.1:0-23811 GCA_900291075.1 Melanogrammus aeglefinus | reverse complement strand
GACGCGGATTCTTGAGGGCTGCTTCTTTCTCTTATTATACGGACGCAGAAGTTTAATGGAGACAGGAAGTAGGATTTAAATCTGGACTTAATCAGGGACATGAATTAGAGTCACAGCCAAACCCTGCGGTGGATTCATGGGCGTCAGTTTGATTTGAAATGTGCTGACAACGTAAACAAGAGGAGCTAGGAAAGGAAAATAACTGCGTGTTTAAGTTCAGAAGGGCCGAAGGTGTGGCTCCACACAGCACTACAAAAGTTGTGTGCATCAAAAATATTTGTTGCACAGCTGAACGCTGTATCACATCATGAGTTGGCTGTCTCAATTCACACACGCTTCCCCAATCAAAAAACTTTTAAAAAAAAGGCTACACTCAGGCTTCTGACAAACTGATGCACTCCCCCACAATTTATTCTAGAATTCACGGCAAAGCAAGACATGACCAAAAGTCACTTCTGTGTCAACAGAGACGACTCCACAGACTATCAATTGCAAGTTAAAACAGCCGACCACTTGAATACAAAAAACAAACCTTAGGCAATAAATATCGCGTCCTACCTTTTTTTATGAGATGCATCCGTGGGTAGCCTACCACATCATTTAGTTCAACAGGTTATCGTCTGATGCTGTCCTGGTACTTAGGGCAACCGTGCTTGGTGCTTTTTACTATGAGCTGTGTGACGCGTCCTCTGTGTCTCTCTCTCCTACTCTCTCAGATCCGCTGAATATAGCTACTGATGTAATACTATATTAGTAATGGCTAAATTGCAAATCGAAAAAATACTTTCACAAAGTTGTATTTTTCCAATGTATTTATTCATTCCGTTGCGTGATCAGCAAGAATAGTTTCTGCCAAAGTCGTTGACGTCGCTTTGCAAAACGAATACGACTGGGGTTTTGATAAGTTTTACCGGACCGCTCAGAGTGATTTAACAGATGACGTGAATCAGAGGGCAAAAAAAACCACTTTCCTTGACAGCGATCAATAATGTGGACGTGACATCCACTGTTGATTGAAGAGAAGCCGCATATTAATCAACAAAGAAAATTGACAGCTGAACGCTTAGTGAAGCCCATGCAATCTCGCAAATGGAGCCGTCTACGCATGAGAAAGAGCCGTGTCACATAAGTAAGGGATAATGTATGAATGCCGGTCCATTATCGGGTAAAAATAAGCCCGACAGGTGCGAACGGACCCGACGCGCAGCGAAGGTGTCTTGCTTCCAACTGAAGGGGCTTAATTTCGATAAATGACGGCAACGTTCCTGACATTAACCGCTTGATTACACGCTACGTGCCCAAACGAGAAAATTACGTTAATTGTGTCTTTTTACGAATTAATTCTGTTACGCTTTGTAGTGTTTGATCAGCAGAAAATAGTCTGGCCAAAGACGCGTTGACGGCGCTCTAAGCGACCAGAGAGCTGGGTTTGAAATTACCGGCGACTACTTGAGAGAGTCGATACCAGACGTCATTATAGGCAAAAAGTCCTTTTGTTTTCCATGACAGCGGTCAATGTTATACTTTAGCAACGGTGAATTATCAAATATAATTCACGCGCAGGATGTTGTGAAGAGCCCATGCATGCGGAAGGGGCGGTTCCACGGATTGAGAAGACGTTGTGTATAATCCATAATAATTCAACTAGTTGTTTTTTTTGTGTTTTTTTTACATGTGGTGGGTACAAAATTAATGTTGACGAAAACTGGTGGGGGCGCGTCCCCGGTGTAATCGACGCCTATCGATGGGTTCTGGTTTTCATCCACTCCGGATATTCAGTATGAACAGGAAGGAAGACGGAGCATCATATGTTTGTGACTGTCACCATAAGGCCTTTTTGTGCTGAACGTTGTACATTCCCTTGGCTGAAGTCCCTCGATTTTAGGACTGTGGTCGATGACACAAATCCAGATGTAGTTTCCAAGTAATTTGTCTCAGATAGAGCTAAGAACCCAATGGAGACACTTTGAATTTCTAAACCTTAGCACCAATTACACCTGTAGAAGAGGTAGCTTCTATAACATCATTGACGATATTGTAATTGTCTTGTATGGAGTTAGAATCATGCCAAAACCCCACCTAAACACAAAACGTGTTTTACTCATGCACAATGATCCACACACACACAAAACGTGTTTTACTCACACACAATGATTCACACATACACTCAGAAACATATTTCTTCAAGTACAAACTATAATCTTTCAAGTACAAACTAAAATCTTTCAAGTACAAAAAAAATTACAGAGAAAAACAAATGTCCTGTAGTGTGAATCACAGGGCATTTGTTTGTCACATGACTTTTGGCACTAATTTTTCACCTTGCTGTCACACACAAATGCTTCAGATCCAACGGCGCAACTTTTAGTTCCGTTACTTGTAGAATTGTTTTTTGTACTTGAAGGAAATTTATTTTGTACTTGAAGAAATATGCTTCCGAGTTGTGTGTGTGATCATTGTGCGTGAGTAAAACACGTTTTGTGTGCGTGTGGTGATCCATTGTGCCGTGAGTAAAACACGTTTTAAGTTCTTCCGATATTATTCCAACATGTTGCTTGCGGTGGTCTTCTCTGTACAGCTTCCATCAAATTAGAACAAAGTTCAGCTTTCTTCAGCCTCAGATTAGGCCTCACTCGGAGGGCTTTGTGTACTTTGTGGTAGAGTCTGGCTTCATTTTACCCCAACCACACAAACAAGATAGCACTCCCAATCCCCCTCATCCATCCTCTTGAGATGGCCCTTCCTTCTTCGTCTCTTTCGATTTATTTCTGTTATTTTTGTCTTTTGTCACGCTCTTTTGGTTAATACTGGGCCCTTTGTTGTATTGTTGGTTTGTCTATCTTGCACATTGGGATTTTCAGCCTGTTCCTGGTCCAGGCTTTCCACCTTTTTTGTCAGTGCCTGATCTGCCTCTTTCACTCATGTGCTTGGGTTGGTTGGCTGATATCTTGTGGTTCCATCTAGACTCATGGTTGTTAGAATCTGCTACAGGATGTCTTGATATTATGGAAAACGTTTTTGCACGTTTCCGGACGTTGCTACTTGTTTTTTATTTTCTGCTGGTCGATTGTACACTTCTCATAGCTCCTTCCAATTCCATCCTTCTATCCCGTTTTTGAGTGCTTGGATGGCCATTAGAAAGGGAAGTTGGTGTCACCCCTTGAAAGGTTGTGCCTTCTTGGCTGTCTCTTCTTGGCTGTCGTCATCTATCCCAGAGTAAATGGGTTTACTCACTTTCCTCCAGCTTTATTTGTACGATTGGTTGTACTCCTTTTCTTTGCATTGTAGGGCGGGGTGTGGAATTCGTATTTGTTGGCCCTGGCCCTGAGGGGCCCCTGAGGAGAAGGGGAGGGATATTGTTGTCCATGCCAGTTCATTCCTTCCTGAAAGAGGGGTAACGTCTGTTTGATATGTTGGAGCATGGGTGGGACGGTTATTTGGTTTGTAATACTGCCTTGTAGTTCTCTTCTTAGTGTTCATACCCTGTGCTTGATGTACAGTACGTCCTGGATTTTAGGGTACTTTAGGGCTTGGGTACAGGGCAGCAGAGATGGGGACTCGAGTTTGCGACTCGGACTCGAGTCGCACTTAAGTCGCACACACAGAGACTTTAGACTTGACTTGGACTCGTGCCCAAAGACTTCTGACTCGACTCGGACTCGTGTTTTGGGACTCGTTGAACAATCATGGTTTTTTTTTTGCGCGTGGTTATTATTGAGGAAAACTCTGAGCTTAATGTGATTCCTTCCTTTTTTCATGGTAACCATGGTAAACCAATATTACGTCGGGTGCACGGCTCGCGGCTTCACGCACTAGTAACGTAACCGTGGATGACAATGGCGACCGACGGTACACCTGCAGGTGCTGCTGTACCATTTGTAATTACATTTGGTTATAAAAACTTCAGACAGGACGGTACAAACAAAAGGAGTGCTGACTGCAAAGTCTGCAGTACCCGAATCAAAGATGCTGGATCCACCACATCAAATTTTATCAGGCACTTGAAAACTCACCCGGACAGGTCAGTCACATTAGCGCATGGGACGGTAAGCTCAGCATCAGCTATGCAATTTTCACTTAGCTTCTACTAGCTTTGTAACTTAATATTTGAATAGATTAGGTGAATGAAAGTTTGCCTGTCGCAATTGTTTACATTTGAGGGTGCGGTTAACATGACGAGTATAAAAAAAAGGTTGGGTAAGGTTAATCATTTACGTTCCGCTGTCACCATCTCCTGGCTAACAGTTTACACTAGGTGCGTTTCCCATCAGCTGTTAAAGATGCGCATCTAGATGTATACTCGCATCGGAAAATGATGATGGAAACGCCGGTGATTTCGCATTAAAATCCCCTGATTCGCACAAATTGAAATATGCTCGCTATGGCCGGGTTTTCGTTGATTCCGAATGGGATGGAAACAGCCTGTATGCGACATCAAGTGTGACGTAGCGCACTTTCACCCCGACTGCTTCGACGGAATGTTTACAGGCTGGTTGCGCCATGCCAACCCGCGGAAAATCTCGCGTGACTTAGAAAACTCGCGCGGAATTTGTAGTTTTCACCAAAGTCCGTTTCTTTTTGATGGAAAACACACATGATTCGAATTTCTTTTAATGCGCATTTGCCCAGTAAATGCGAATCACTTTGGATGGAAACATGGCTACTGTCGGCTCAGTCGCTACCTCCAGGTATCCTGTGATGAAGAAGAAACGGACTGCCTAGGTTTTTGGAAAAGGCATGCCAAAGTGTTCCTGAGGCTCTATCTTGTGGCTATGAGAGTGCTCGCTGTTTCTGCCACCAGCGCACCAGTGGAAAGGGTATTCAGTCACGGAGGCCTTATAATGCACCCTCACAGAGCCAGGCTTAGTGCAAAGACACTGTCCAACTCAATATTTTTAAAATGCCATTCTGTTGGATAATATTTTTCCAGTACAGTAGGCCACTGGAGGACAGCTACAGTACACATTTGTTAATTGTTTTGTGTGCATACAGTGTATTTCTATTCAGAGAAGAATAAGGTAAACATTCTGTTTTTGAGTTTTATTTTTTATACAAGGAATAATTTTTGTTATATGATGTGCCTTGTTGTGGGTCATCGTTTAATATCACCAGTTTATAGACAGTAGCTATTCAGTATTCAGATAATTTGACAGCAACAGTTTTTGCTTTTTTTGATATATACAAAATTCTGTAACTGTACTGTAATGTTCATGTTGGACAAATACAGTTTCCTTTAAAGGAAAGCATTTATTGTTTGTTTTCTTTCATATTACATTAAAATGGCCTGTGATCATATAACAAACAACTAAATCAGTACTGATACTGTAAAGGGAGTGATAATACAGTAAATGCTTTGAATTTCTTAGATATAGCTGGGCAGTATTCTTAGTTGACCGGATAGCAGCAGATGATAGAAGCTCATTAGAGACTTTGAGACTTGACTTGGACTTGTGACCAAAGACTTGAGACTTGATGAAGTCTCACCCCACAAAGACTTTAGACTTGACTTGGACTCGTGACCAAAGACTTGAGACTTGACTTGGACTTGTAAAAAAAGACTTGTGAACATCTCTGCAGGGCAGTCTCAACCGGAGTAGTACGAATGGAGGATGTGTCTCGCTAGATGGGTAGTGGTGATGTTGTCACATATCTTCATATGTTCCATCTGTATGTTCTTCGAAAGTATCCACCGTGTGTGTGTGTGTGTGTGTGTGTGTGTGTGTGTGTGTGTGTGTGTGTGTGTTGTGTGTGTGTGTGTGTGTGTTGGTGGTGTGTGTGTGTGTGTGTGTGTGTGTAGCCAGGGGCAAGTGAGATTCATTGATCAGGAGCAGTTTGAGATGCTGACCGGAACAAGGACTGAAAAACTACTGGGCCCGCAGAACCTTGTGGGGTCCAATAGCTCTAACCCTGGCTCCACGACCCGAGCCTAACGGTAACCTAGCTAGTGATGTCATTTCTAAAATCACAGCCAGTTCGATTTATTAGGGTTCTTTTGTTACTTTCTTAGGATTGATTTGTTCATCTCGGATTGTATTGACACACTTAGCTCCACAAGGGTCGCAACAGTTTTTTGGTTCATATTATAATCATTCTATAATTCAAATATAACATATTTGTCTTGATCATTGTTTTAATCAATATTCATGACAATCAGCATACACTGTATTGCATTTCTATTAATAAAAACTCCATCTTTGATCAAGACCATCCAGAAGATATGGAGCTGCAACAATTTCAACTAGTTATTTATCAAAATATATTTAAAATAATAATGAACTGTACTTTTCCTCACCCTAACCTTGATAAATATTTATATAGACTGAGATTCGCTTTGGCTGAACTCTGGGTATCTGGATCTAAATCATTAGCCGTTAGTTTTATCGCCAGCTGAACTATGACCCGGGTTTTTCTAATTCATAAACACGATTTTATAGTGTTTAGCTAATAGTGATGGAGGGTCACTAATGTTTGTTTGCTGTTTGTATGCTTCTCTTTTCTCTGTTGGGTTTGACAGTTGATTCCTCCATTCTGGGACCGAGTCAAATTAAAATTCCCAAAAAGGGTAAGACTCTCGTTCATCTACCAAACACAACCCAAACCTGATCTTAGAAGCAGTAATATATTTAGTTTTTTGTGTGTTCCTGATTGATGCCCTGTTCATTTCATTTCTTTAACTCTTGGTATTCTACATTGCAAACCTCCCCTCACTCCCTACACTCTTGGAATCCCCCCTCTCGCCCTCTCTCGCTCGGCCTCTCTCCTTCTATCTAAATTCCTCTGTGTCCGGTGTCGGGCCTCTCAATTCCTCTCCCTCCCTTTTTACTCACCCACCCATCTCTGTCTCATTATCTCGACCCTAACTCTCTTCCTCTATCTCCTTATTCCATCTGTCTCTGTCTGTCTGTCTGTCTTTGTCACTCTTGTCTGTCTGGCTCTTGCTCTTCACCCCAGATGACTCCTGTGCCAGGAAGAGGGTCTGTATCAGAACTACACAATGAGTTGGTCCTTTGACTCAGAGCAGAGCGAGTGTGCTCGGTTCTGGTATGGCGGCTGCGCTGGGAACCAGTGAGAACCTCTGTCTGACCAAGAGCCGGTAGAACCGCGCTCATCTCAGAACCACACCCTGGGAAAAAAGACATGAATTTTTTATTTAAATAAACACTGAGTATTTTTGTTGTCATGTTAAATTTACCTAACCTGCTCAAGTATGAGACTATTAAATAAAAAAAATATCTGCATTATTTTCCACATTTCTGTGCAGATCTTTGATTTAAATAATGCCTTTTTCTACATCCTAATCTCTTATCTGCAACATTTATCATAACATTTTCAAAAAAAATGGGGACTTCAGTGGGGGTCTCATTCCGTCTTTGCACAGCACCTTCTCAACGAGCAGGTGTGCCTGCAGTCAGAGGGCGCGCCAATATACCGATTCCCCACACAATGTTATGTACTCATTGAAAACCGCTGTGCGCCGCGTTTTCTTTTTTTACTGCTTGCGGCTGCCTGGTTCGCCCGCGACTACAACCAACAAAAATGATATTTACAATGGAATTATAATGAATGTGTGCTATATAAAAGATTTGGTCATTTTAAAGAATTTAAGCCAGTCTGTCTGAGCCTCTCCTTTTCTCCCTATTAAACTTAAATGCAGACTCGGGGCTTTTAATGTTTCAGATTAAAAGCCCTATAAAGTGGTGTGCCGACAAAACACGAGAGATTCATTTTGTAGTTACGTTTTAACTTGGATAAAGCACTCCACCGTGTGTCATGTAATGGAAGCAAAAATTAAACTAACCTGACCTTAAGGTGGAGCAACCAATAAAAATGTTCCTAAACACAACTCAAGTGTGTTGCGTAATTTGCATCAGTACAGTAGCCTAGATCTATTTTATTTCCCTTACTACGTATTATGGTGCTCAACAAAATATAAAAATCGGTAAAATAACTTCACTCACCAAGAAGTCCCTTACAAGATGTGCTGGGTCTTCGTAGAGGTACACACACAGCCCCTTGAGAACACATTCCCACCCTGACGTCATCATCCAAGGGGATACGAAGAGAAAGACAATTGTTTGGAATCCTTTTTCCTCTATCAGATTTCTCTATCAATTCAGTATTTTATTTCCCAAAAAATCATTCTTACCTGAGTTATGGGTGCCAAAGTTCTCTCAAGAGGGGGGGGGGGGGTGAAGGACCTCAGACCCCCTGTCTATTACTGTTCCCCACCAACATTTTTGATCACCAGCCGCCACGGGTTCCAGACAAAACATAACTTCTTTCTTAATTCTTAAAATGACTGAAACTTATATATTTAACATCCCAGGAAGCTGTAAGAGTTCTACATGACTTATATATGTTTAGATGAGAAACATAAATGAAACGTTTTGTATACACTAAATGCTTTTTTATAAATATTTATAAATTGAACAACCCCACATTCCCCTCTTTTTTTTTTTTCACCAGACCGCCCAAGAGACCCTTGTAGACACTTGTAGTGTCATGGAGTCGTGAAAGACATTCCAGCACTGATATTTCATGATCTTGTTGGTCAGAGGTTAAAACCACGTATATGAGTTGGAAACTGTATTGGGCCAGCCGTATTCAAACACTTGTAAGCCATACATAAATAACCTGTTGGCAAAAAAAGGTGGGCCCATTGCTGTTTGAAAATTTATTTCAATGCCCTTGAAAATATATCAAAATATCTACATAAATTGCACTAAATACTTTTAAAGCGCTTGCTATAATTCAGTTCCCTTCCGTGTTTTCATTTTAGCTCATCTCCCTCATTCCCCCCCCCCACCCTGATGTACCCTTAATTTAAGACTAGGACCCTAACCCTTCTCTGGAGGAATCATAACCAGGGCAGGAGAAGGAGGCGGGTGGGAGGGGGATGGGGTTCACGTTAGAACAGTCTCTGGAGATGAGGGACATCATCTCAGGTTCCCACCAAGGCCTACAGAATGCTTCTGCTACCATCTGACCGTGCGTCGGTGCCTTCTGAAAATGCTCCTCGGTGGATATAAACAGATCACTGGAGGGGCTGCAAGAGCCCCTCCATTATTATTGTTAATAAAAAGAACGGTATCATTCCTTTTGCGGTGTGTTAGCGCTTGTGGGGAGTGGAGTGCTAATAAGAGGCCAGAGCGAGGTTTGGAAATATTCACGCTGTGGAGCTGAATAGAGAACACCCGGGAACGGGGTGAGGTACAGCTCAGACGAGTTCACTTGCGTCCCAGCAGTTTGCATTCAACCATCTGCATTCATTCTTGGCAGGAAACACAGGCCTTTTTCTCTTATCTAGAAAATCGTCTCAGCAGTGAAAGAGTTTAAGGCTCATTTAAACCGTTTCTCTTTAAGAATACTTTAAAGAATAACAGCCTGATTTCAACCTTGATTTTCCACTGAGTCAGGACCAGCGGATGCCGAGTAAAATAGAGCGGGAAACGCTGGGCTGTTGGCCATGTTTTCTTGTAGGTCAGCTAGGGCAAAATAATCAATCCTTCCCTCTCCAGGCCCACACACTGATCACAAACGGACTAAACAACAGAGGCCAGATTTCATTAGGGAACAAAAAAGCTCGGAGGAAAACCAACACGGCATGCTAACATAACACATGTACATGGCTATGAATATGTGATTATTACGTATATTAAATGACATTTTTACATTGTTATAAGACACTAGAAAGACACATTTGTGTGTGTGCTGCGGGCAATTTTGGCTCCTCTAACACCTGAATTGCTCTTTAGTGAACACTAATAAAGGATTATCTTGTGCACACACAAACACATGCAAATATAAATCCACACAAGAAACTAACCTACATCTCGGAGTGCCTGGGTGTGGCTAGCACAGAGTGTGAACTTTCAATCTCAAATGTCCATGTCCCACATCCACACCTCATTATTAATCCTGACGGCTAGAGACAAGATAGGCACCTATATATTATTAGAGTGGACCGCGCACGCACAGACAGACAGACAGACAGACAGGGAAAAGAGAAGGACAGCGAAATCTTTTCTCTGGTCACACTCACACTTCTCAGTCATTCAGTTGTCTTGTAACTGAAAGGTTGGTAGTTCGATCCCCAGCTGGAAGAGTCAACCAAGCTGGCTGTTGCCTTGCATGGTTGACTCTGCCGTCGGTGGATCAATGTGTGTATTAACCGATGTAAGTCGCTTTGGATAAAAGCATCTGCTAAATGCCCTAATTGAAGTCTTATAAATAGTCATTGATCCACCTGCCTACATGTAGCCAATCAGAGAGCATTGTTGTAGGAGGGCCACCACTGGACAGGGTTCACTTAGTTTTACTTTGTTAAGCTGAGAGTAGTCAAAACTAATTACTGAACATTTTAAAGGTGTTTGCTTTTGCAAAAACTAAAAGCATGTTAAGAAATTCAATATTTATATTGCTTTAATAGTATGATGTTAATGGGGGCTTCTTAATTATTTTATTGATTTGAAGCATTTATTTCATCCATCTGGTTGGACTAGTTGTATTTAACAGGGTGATTAGGGTTGGGATAATGTAATCCAAGACTTCCAGACTTGGATTACATTGCTCAATACATACCAATCCAGAAAAATAACACATTCCATCTGAAAACAAAACAAGTTTCATTCAAGCTAACAAACGATGCTAGAGAACCATAAATATACCTAATTAAAATCGTACCAAACAATAAATAGGACTGCAAACAATAACAACAGGTTTTTACAGCCTATTTAATTTAATCACGGGTGAAGTCATTACTCTTAGACTTTATGAGCTAACATATTTTAACATGTTTTAAGTGTGGCCCTGGGCCTCTGCCAGGATGTGCCCGTCCCATCTTGGCAATCAACGTTTTCCCAGGGTTGTCTTGGGAGACCACTTTGATTTACTGTTTAGTCTAGTTGACTCATTTATGATCTTGTCATCACATTTTGTTAATGAGTTCATTTTGTTCGTTACTTTTTTTTAATTATTGGACCTCTCACAAGTGCTTCTCTTTGATGCTTAGGTCTCAGAACGGGATCATTACATGATTGAAAGCAGATGGTAGATGGGATGTCTGTTGTCCTGATGTGAGTGGGGAGCTCGTACCCCCATTGTGGAACCAGGGAAGCAAACAATCGAGATTTCGTTGAGCTACAGCTAGAGTCCACGCGTAGTCTGTGAGAAGCAAGCCGATTGGCTGTCTTGCAGGGTGCGGAGGAGCGGTGTACTGTAGGTACAACAATACAATGCTCGGGTCTATTTAGCTCAGGAGGTAGAGTGGGGTGACTTGTAATCAGACGGTTGCTGGCTCGATCCCTGGCTCAACCTAGAGTGTCGGGGTGTCTCTGAGCAAGACATCTAACCCTAACTGCTCCTGACAAGCTTGCGTTGCTTTGCATGGTTGACTTTGGTGTCGGTGTGTGAATGTGTGGTTGAACCGGTGTAAGCCGCTTTGGATGAAAGCTTCTGCTGTATCCCCTGAATGTAATAACATAGAATTGGGATAGGTTGAAGACCAGACAGACTGCTGCATTCTGGATGAGCTACAGAGGCAGGCAGACAGACCAGCCAGTAGGGAGTTTCAGTTGTCTAGACAAATGATGACAAGAGCCTGGACCTAAACCTGCGTGGCCTTCTGGGTGAGGACTGAGGAGTGGACGTATCCTCCTCATGTTGTGATGTTGTCACACCTTTGCCGTCCAAGCCCCAGTTTGGAGGTTTGGGTTCTGGTCCTGCAGTGGCAAGTCATGTTGGTATTATTGTCGCATCTTTCATTGGATCCAATTTCGAGTCGACCCTTTCATATAGCTTCATGGTAATATCTCAGCAGCTATGCTATCTTGAGGTTTAACAAAGATAGATTACGCAGAGTCTTACCGCACTTGAAATGAAATGGTAATACTGCAGAACACATCTCATGCACACCCGGTCGTTTACAACACAGTTTTGATAAATACTTGAAGGAGGGTACTGAGGGCCCTATCTTGCACCAAGCGCAATTGACTTTCTACACCGACGCATGTATCGTTGCTAGTTTGCACCCGGCGTAAAGCAGATTTTCCCCCGCAGCACACTCAATTGCGCCACTGACCGGAAAATACCTGGTCTAAATGCACTAGTGGATAGCGCAGTCGGGGCTGCTATTTTGACATACCAGGGCAGGTCGGAATTGCAACATAAGCTCACACACGTAGGCTGTACACAGCACAGGCATGCAAACGATTAGCCTAATTTGAATATAATGTTGATGATGTGGATTGTGGAAACATTTTACATTTACAAGTATGTCCCAGCCTTCCAAAACAAAAACTTGTTTTATGGTAAATGATAATGTTGGTTAAATTATGTGGGAAAGAACAGCTGATACAGCGGTAATAAGTTGTACTTTTAAAACAATGCATCTGCACACACCGTACAGGAAACGCATATTTTCTTGACACAGACATCGTCTACAAGCCCATAACTTTTTCGGATTGATGAGTAGGCCTATTTGATCGTGAGAAAACATAGTTGTTTAAAGAATGAATGAATGTGGGAGATGTTTGGTGCGCAGTTCAACTACATGTGTACACCCATCAGTTTAAACACATGCAAGCTAAACACGTAACGCCTAATAAGGGCCTTGGCAATGTATATTCACAGAGGGACACTTGCATATTAGGAACAAAAGTCGATAACGATTGTATACAATACTGGTAACAAACATTGTTTGTTAATGTATTGCCGCATATCATTAAATAGACCCACAGATGTGGCCACAGGACCGCATATCATGGGCTATGCGTCAAGTTCTCTTTGCCAAAATTGACCTGACGACTCTGTTTCCGAAGTTGTAGAATAAAACGCTAATCAATGTTTGAATTAGGCCTATTATTTTGTCTTTTGAAGTTTGAAATTTACTTGGTCATGCATCTGTCTTTAAAGTAGGAAATGCGCTTTGTAGAGACCACAAGTTTGATCTCTGTCCTGTAACAATTTTCCTGTCACCCTCCATTAAGTCACTTGAAATATATTACAAACACTTGAGTTTCTGCAGTGCCAGGGTGGTGATGGCATGCAGTTTACCATGGGTGTAGCAAATGTGGTCGGAGATCTGTCTGTCCAGTGGAGGATGGAGTCACTCTCTGTGGTGATGGTCTAGTTGCAGAGAGAATACCTTCATCATCACAATCATCATCGTCCTCACCATCCCATCATCACCACCACCATCCTGATCGTCTTCATCATCACTACTACATCATCCATTACATAAGATTAAGTGGATGTTAAACATAACTAAAGCAAAATACACACAAACACAGAATTCACAAAATCAATATTATTAACTAGTGACTATGTTTAAACTTAAAGACAAATGAACTGTGCGTTAACCTGTGTTGTTCTTCTGAGCTGCGCGTCCTTCCTGTTCAGTAGCCAGACCCTTGGCTCTCTGGAGTACTCTGTGGAGTGGCGCCCTCTGCTGGAGGAACATTGCAGGACACCTCATCTGGAGCCGCAAGAGGCCATACCTCTCTGGGGAAACCAGGCCTAGGTTAGCGCAGCAGACACACAGAAAAGCAGGAGAGACCAAAAACTGGTCCTGGACAATTTCCAACCTAGTTCTTGTACCAACTTGACCCCAAGATCATCACCTGGTCATCCCTCCACTGTGAGACTACTGGTAGCAGATGAGTTGAGATTTCATGTTTTTTTTCAACATGTACAGCTCATGTCCTCTCTAGAGCTCTAACAACAACTCTCCAACTTTCCATAAGCCGAAGGGAAATCATGGTTGCTCTGTATTAAGCATTTGAGTTCAATGGTAGCAGTTACCGACAACTTGTCTTTCGCGGGTGAGGTAAAGTTTCCGTGGTAACAGCGAGCTCCGCCAATCAAAGAAGTCGTTTTACACTAGGATTGTGGGCAGTGTAAAACTCCCGCCGAAACTGGAGAGCTGGAAAGAAAAACGTCAAACAAATACAATAACCGTTTTTGTCAACGTCAAAAAACCCTTCCGGGTTTTATCCGTTGGCTTGTGTCATGTCAAATGTCGATACGTCACGTCACTTGTCGATACGTCATCTGTAAGCGCAGGACCCCGAGTCGATCTGGCAGCTGAGTCAATCAGACACCCGCACCGGCCCTGGCCGGTCTCCCCTTCGGGCGCATTCACACTACTACACGTAGTGTAGACACATGACCGTGGGCGTGTCTGATGTATGAGGGAGTAGCCTTTGTAGACGTAGCCTGCAGCCAAACAAATTGTTTACTTTGCACATTAAGGACTAATAAGCACCATGCAAGACCGCTTTAATGTCAATGTTAAAACAAATACAGTGTGGACAGATTGGTAATTTGCATTTTTCTTTATTTTTTATCATTTATTTGTTGTTTTATTCTAGTTATGTTTTAATATATTTTTTATCATTTAATATTACTTTTAATAGCTCAGGGACGTTGGAGCAATAAACGGTTTTTGCACTTCAGTCTGCACTGTGACTCTGAAGTAATGTTCAGTTTTTGAATAAAGATTGGGCAATTACAACTGTTTCTTTTTTTTATCTGATTCATCGATTAATCAAATTAATTGTCGACAGATTAATTGATTATTAAAATAATAGTCTTTCCCAAAGAGCAGGAATATATGTTCTCTGGGGCACTCGGAAATCTAAATCTGAAAAGTGGCATCACTCCATACAATTGAACATAACAGCTCTGTAGACTACACAACACAGACATTGATTCAAAGAACAATCAAGTTGCGTGGTAGCATCCATATGAATCATTGGCGCAGTGAGAGAAACATTAACAAACAAATGTCATCCATTTTGTTTTTGCCGACAGAAACACTCCAAACAACACTACACTTTTATAAAATAAAAAATACATAACAAACAATACATTTTTCTCTAATATACTGCACCCCACGGCACGAAACCGTCCTCCCAACCAGGCCCTGGCAGTTTCCAACCACACAACACCACACCAGAAGAACATCCCTAGTTCACATAACAGCAGGTTTCAAACCCCTGGTGGTGGTGGTGGTGGTGGTGGTGGGTGGTGGGTGGTCCATTTCCGCCAGGCACAACACACCAAGCAGGGCCTAGAGCTCTTGTTGTGTCTTCTTGCCTGGGTTTAGTAGCTTTAATCTCATCCACACATCAGCCCCATTAAATCCTGATTGCTTGCTGGATGTTTATTTATACTTTATTGTCGGACTCCAGAGAGCGTCTGAATTCCTGGTTGGATTTTCAGTCAGCCATCTGTATTTGGAACAGATGTTTTAACCCAGATGTTAAACTAAGGATATCATTTACAATCATACAGCTCACTATCAAACTGAATTAATTACTTTGCTTTGAATAAAGACAAACAACTGTTGCTCATTTATGAAGGTGTTATTAACAACAACAATGTGCTTGACGATCGCAGCAACCACCAAACAACAACAACAAGGGGCCAACGTCTATTCACGCGACGAGCTCCTCCAGCACCGGGATCGACCAGTGGTGTGCCCGAAGGGGATCCCGAGGGAGTTGAGGTTAAGGCGGCGTGGGACTAGAGCAGGAGCCATGGTGAAGAACAAGAAGTCGGAGAGGAGGTGGAGATACAAGCCCCGTCTTCCCTCGGTCATCATGGGGAATGTACGCTCACTGCCCAACAAGACGGACAAACTATCAGCCCTCATTACAGGACAGTGCGAGTACCGGGAGTGCAGTGTGTTGTGCCTGATGGAGACAAGGCTGAACGGGATGATACCAGACTGCTCAGTGGAACTAGCCGGCTTCACGTTAGTTCGGGCGGACCGAGACTTATTACCACCCGGTAAGGAGTCGGTTGGTGGACTTGCCGTCTTTGTTAACTCCAAATGGTGTAACCCTGGACATGTTACCATGAAGGGAATCACGTGCACGCCTGATGTCGAGCTGTTGAGACCTTACTACCTACCCCGTGAGTTCTCGGCAGCCATTATTGTTGTTGTTTACGCTCCACCATCAGCTGTGCGGGCGCGGGCTTGTGACGTCATTCACTCCACCGTCGCAGACCTGCAAACTCGGCATCCCAACGCTCTCGTTATAGTGAATGGAGACTTCAACCATGTTAACATCTCAAAGACACTGACTGACTTCACCCAGTATGTGACCTGCATCACCAGAGGGGATAAGACATTGGACTTACTGTATGCCAATGTTAAGGAGGCATACAGTGCAACAGCCCTTCCCCCCTGGGCAAATCAGACCACTGCTTGATACAACTGTCTGCTATATACAAGCCTCTTGTGAGGAGACAGCCAATCACCACCAAGTCTGTACAGCAGTGGTCTGTGGAGGCTGAGGAAGCCCTGATAGAGTGCTACAGGAAAACAGACTGGGAGATGTTTCAAGAAGACTGTGGCGAGGATATTGAGGGTCTCACAAAATGCGTCATGGACTATATAAAGTTCTGTGAGGAGAGTGTTGTCCCCACCAAGAAGGTTTGCTGCTTCCCCAACAGCAAACCCTGGATCAACAGGGACATCAAAGTCCTGTTGAACCGGAAGCGGAGAGCCTTAATGGCAGGGGACAGTAAGATCACACAGAGGGAAATACAGAGAGAGAGCGGAGGAGGGAACTGAGGAGGGCTATAGACTGCTACAAAAACAGAATAGAGGGGAAGCTGCAGCAGGACAACCCCCGAGAGGTGTGGGCGGGGTTGAGGACCATCACTGGCATGAAAAATGCTGGAGGATCACAGGAGGGGACAAAGGAACGGGCCGACGAGCTAAACCTGTTTTTTTTACAGATTTGACTCACCAACTGGGGCCAGACAAACACCCCCCTCCTGCACTACTCATCTCTCTGCTGCACCACAAGACCCAGGGATGGCAGCTTTTGCCCCTCTCCTCTCAGCACCACCCTCTCTCTCTCCCTTTCCACACTTCCAGGGTGGCTGGACCAATGTCCATCCCAGAGGAAAGTCATTCCCTCACCACACCCCCAACTATCCCAGCGACCCCAGCAACAACAACCCCAATCATCAACACCAGCTATGTGAGATGGCAGCTCACCAGGATCAGGACATACAAGGCCAGAGGACCAGACAACATCAGCCCGAGGGTTCTCAAGATTTGCGCACAGCAGCTGGCCGGAGTGTTCACGCATCTTTTCGGCCTCTCCCTGAGGTTAAAAAAGGTGCCAACACTCTGGAAGACATCCTGCATAGTCCCTGGGCCGAAGAAGGGACGACCCAGCACTCCAAAAGACTTCAGACCTGTGGCTCTAACGTCACACGTCATGAAAACCTTCGAGAGGATGGTCCTGGAGCACCTCAGGCCCTTGGTGCGTGACTGCCTGGACCCACTGCAGTTTGCGTACCAGACCGACATCGGCGTGGAGGACGCCATCATCTGCCTGCTTCACAGAGCTTACACACACTTGGAGAGGCCGCAGAGCATGCTGAGGATCATGTCCTCGACTTCTCCAGTGCTTTCGACACCGTCCAGCCAGTCCGGCTGGCGGAGAAGCTCCAAGTGATGGAGGTGGATTCTGACATGGTGGCATGGATTACAAAGTACCTCACGGACAGGCCGCAGTATGTCAGGCTGCGAAACTGCTTGTCAGACGTGGTGACAAGCAACACCGGCACACCCCAGGGAACTGGGGTGTTTTTGTTCCTCTACACCTCGGTCACTCAGCCACGTGCCAAAAAGCGCTTGGGGGGCTCTTTCATCCCATCAGCTATCAGACTTTATAACACCTCAAACCCCCGCTCCCATTTTCCCCAAAGCCCCAACAGCTCCTTTTTCCCGACCTGATTAAGGACTAAACCCCACACATCAGGACTGTCTGTTGTTAACCTTGTTATTTGTTATTTATTTAATTAATTTTTCCATTACTTCAGGGACCCTGCACGTTTGGCACATTTATATTTATACTTATACTTATATTATCATTATTCATCATATTTATTTATTTACTTGACACACAGGTCACCTACAAACGGACAGTTACATGTACAGTATAAAGTAGGCTATATTTATTTTAATAGTTTTTGTACTATAATTTTATTTTAAATTAGTAAATTTATTGTTTTTATACTGGGTTTTTTTTCGCACTTCTCTTTTCCACTGTACTGCTGGTCACCTGTGAATTTCTAATAAAGGACCATCTTATTTTATTTTATCTTAATCCGAGCCGCGCTGACTCTGTCCGTGGTGCTTAAAGTGTAGGCTAATGGTCTCGTCAATCATCTCTGTCCATCATCTAAGTATCTATTTGAATGCTTTATCATTTTGCCGGTTTTTCCCTTTTTCCAATCGTGTCTTTCTGACTGAATTTTTAGGGCGATATGTAGGCTACAAAGTTTATAACATTCATTTCCCAGTCTAAAAAATAAGACGGCAGGGTACACCGTGACCAGTCTCCATGCGCCCCACGTATTCCTTCAATCCGACCCGTTAACACGTGGGACGTAGAGACTGTCCACAACATACCCCGCACAATATTATCAATTATTAACGAATTGTATTTATACTGGTACCACCCGAATGTTGAATAAAGAAATGGTGCCGCAATAATTTTTGGGGGGTGGGGGACGGGGGGATTCGGAAAGATGAGATGCCTTTTAGTATAGTGACAACTTTCAATAAATGATTTGTATTACTATTCTTTCAAAATTGCTGAAGAATGTCCAATATTTTTCAAAAGCCAGATTATTAGAGCTGCCTCATGGGATATGGAACGCGCGGGCAGCATGCAGGCTGGGCTCAGTTTCGATGAGAAACCGGCGCTTTGGTTACTTTTAAATAACAACAGAGGAACACATGTCGGACATCATTTCGAACATGTAGGTCAATCTTAAAAAGTGGACAATATCTTCAAATGACAATCATTTCTCTTTAATCCGAGCCGCGCTGACTCTGTCCGTGGTGCCTAAAGTGTAGGCTAATGGTCTCGTCAATCATCTCTGTCCATCATCTCAGAATCTATTTGAATGCTTTATCATTTGCCTGTTTTTCCCTTATTCCAGTTTTGTGTTTCTGACTGAATTGTTTTTCAGGGCGATACGTAGGCTACAAAGTTTATAACATTCATTTCCCAGTCTAAAAAATAAGACGGCAGGGGTACACCGTGACCAGTCTCCATGCGCCCCACGTGTTCCTTCAATCCGACCCTTCAACACGTGGGACGTGGAGACTGTCCACAACGTACCCCGCACAATATTACAATTATTAACGAATTGTATTTATACTGGTACCACCCGAAGGTTGAATAAAGAAATGGTGCCGCAATAATTTTTGGGGGGTGGGGGACGGGGGGATTGGGAAAGATGAGATGCCTTTTAGTAGGCTATAGTGACAACTTTCAATAAATGATTTGTATTACTATTCTTTCAAAATTGCTGAAGAATGTCCAATATTTTTTCAAAAGACAGATTATTAGAGCTGCCTCATGGGATATGGAAACGCGCGGGCAGCAGGCTGGGTTTCAGTTTCCGATGAGAAACCGGCGCTTTGGTTACTTTTAAATACAACAGAGAGAACACATGTCGGACATCATTTCGAACATGTAGGTCAATCTTAAAAAGTGGACCAATATCTTCAAATGACAATCATTTCTCTTTAATCCGAGCCGCGCTGACTCTGTCCGTGGTGCCTAAAGTGTAGGCTAATGGTCTCGTCAATCATCTCTGTCCATCATCTCAGTAGCCTATCTATTTGAATGCTTTATCATTTGCCTGTTTTTCCCTTATTCCAGTTTTGTGTTTCTGACTGAATTGTTTTTCAGGGCGATACGTAGGCTACAAAGTTTATAACATTCATTTCCCAGTCTAAAAAATAAGACGGCAGGGTACACCGTGACCAGTCTCCATGCGCCCCACGTGTTCCTTCAATCCGACCCTTCAACACGTGGGACGTGGAGACTGTCCACAACGTACCCCGCACAATATCGCAATTAATAACGAATTGTATTTATACTGGTACCCACCCGAAGGTTGAATTAAAGAAATGGTGCCGCAATAATTTTTGGGGGGTGGGGGACGGAGGGATTCGGAAAGATGAGATGCCTTTTAGTATAGTGACAGCTTTCAATAAATGATTTGTGTTACTATTCTTTCAAAATTGCTGAAGAATGTCCAATATTTTTCAAAAGACAGATTATTAGAGCTGCCTCATGGGATATGGAACGCGCGGGCAGCAGGCTGGGCTCAGTTTCGATGAGAAACCGGCGCTTTGGTTACTTTTAAATAACAACAGAGGAACACATGTCGGACATAATTTCGTATATGTAGGCCAATCTTAAAAAGTGGACAATATCTTCAAATGACAATCATTTAACTCTAATCCGAGCCGCGCTGACTCTGTCCGTGGTGCTTAAAGTGAAGGCGAATGGTCTCGTCAATCATCTCTGTCCATCATCTCAGTGTGACCGTGGCAAGAATTTGTTGGTGTCGACAACGCCACCTAGGGGAGGGGGATGCCCTAGGAACAGAACTGTGCTCACTTACATGTGCTACAGCCCCCCTAAGTACAGATACGTAGGCTATACAAACGTTTATAACATTCATTTCCCAGTCTAAAAAATAAGACGGCAGGGTACACCGTGACCAGTCTCCATGCGCCCCACGTGTTCCTTCAATCCGACCCTTCAACACGTGGGACGTGGAGACTGTCCACAACGTACCCCGCACAATAATTACAAATTATATAACAGAATTGTATTTATACTGGTACCACCCGAATGTTGAATAAAGAAATGGTGCCGCAATTATTTTTGGGGGGTGTGGGGACGGGGGGGGGGATTCGGAAAGATGAGATGCCTTTTAGTATAGTGACAACTTTCATTAAATGATTTGTATTACTATTCTTTCAAAATTGCTGAAGAATGTCCAATATTTTTCAAAAGCCAGATTATTAGAGCTGCCTCATGGGATATGGAACGCGCGGGCAGCAGGCTGGGCTCAGTTTCGATGAGAAACCGGCGCTTTGGTTACTTTTAAATAACAACAGAGGAACACATGTCGGACATCATTTCGAACATTGTAGGTCAATCTTAAAAAGTGGGCAATATCTTCAAATGACAATCATTTTTCTTTAATCCGAGCCGCGCTGACTCTGTCCGTGGTGTGCCTAAAGTGGTAGGCTAATGGTTCTCGTCAATCATCTCTGTCCATCATCTCAGTAGCCTATCTTTGAATGCTTTATCATTTGCCTGTTTTTCCCTTATTCCAGTTTAGTTGTTTCTTGACTGAATTGTTTTTCAGGGCGATACGTAGGCTACAAAGTTTATAACATTCATTTCCCAGTCTAAAAAATAAGACGGCAGGGTACACCGTGACCAGTCTCCATGCGCCCCACGTGTTCCTTCAATCCGACCCTTCAACACGTGGGACGTGGAGACTGTCCACAACGTACCCCGCACAATATTACAATTATTAACGAATTGTATTTATACTGGTACCACCCGAAGGTTGAATAAAGAAATGGTGCCGCAATAATTTTTGGGGGGTGGGGGACGGGGGGATTCGGAAAGATGAGATGCCTTTTAGTATAGTGACAACTTTCAATAAATGATTTGTATTACTATTCTTTCAAAATTGCTGAAGAATGTCCAATATTTTTCAAAAGACAGATTATTAGAGCTGCCTCATGGGATATGGAACGCGCGGGCAGCAGGCTGGGCTCAGTTTCGATGAGAAACCGGCGCTTTGGTTACTTTTAAATAACAACAGAGGAACACATGTCGGACATCATTTCGAACATGTAGGTCAATCTTAAAAAGTGGACAATATCTTCAAATGACAATCATTTCTCTTTAATCCGAGCCGCGCTGACTCTGTCCGTGGTGCCTAAAGTGTAGGCTAATGGTCTCGTCAATCATCTCTGTCCATCATCTCAGTATCTATTTGAATGCTTTATCATTTGCCTGTTTTTCCCTTATTCCAGTTTTGTGTTTCTGACTGAATTGTTTTTCAGGGCGATACGTAGGCTACAAAGTTTATAACATTCATTTCCCAGTCTAAAAAATAAGACGGCAGGGTACTACACCGTGACCAGTCTCCATGCGCCCCACGTGTTCCTTCAATCCGACCCTTCAATACGTGTGACGTGGAGACTGTCCACAACGTACCCCGCACAATATTACAATTATTAACGAATTGTATTTATACTGGTAGGCCTACCACCCGAATGTTGAATAAAGAAATGGTGCCGCAATCATTTTTGGGGGTTGGGACGGGGGGGATTCGGAAAGATGAGATGCCTTTTAGTATAGTGACAACTTTCATTAAATGATTTGTATAATTATTCTTTCAAAATTGCTGAAGAATGTCCAATATTTTTCAAAAGCCAGATTATTAGAGCTGCCTCATGGGATATGGAACGCGCGGGCAGCAGGCTGGGCTCAGTTTCGATGAGAAACCGGCGCTTTGGTTACTTTTAAATAACAACAGAGGAACACATGTCGGACATCATTTCGAACATGTAGGTCAATCTTAAAAAGTGGACATATCTATCAAAATGACAATCAGTTTCTCTTTTAATCCGAGCCGCGCTGACTCTGTCCGTGGTTGCCTAAATTGTAGGCTAATGGTCTCGTCAATCATCTCTGTCCATCATCTCAGTATCTATTTGAATGCTTTATCATTTGCCTGTTTTTCCCTTATTCCAGTTTAGTGTTTCTGACTGAATTGTTTTTCAGGGCGATACGTAGGCTACAAAGTTTATAACATTCATTTCCCAGTCTAAAAAATAAGACGGCAGGGTACACCGTGTCCAGTCTCCATGCGCCCCACGTGTTCCTTCAATCCGACCCTTCAACACGTGGGACGTGGAGACTGTCCACAACGTACCCCGCACAATATTACAATTATTAACGAATTGTATTTATACTGGTACCACCCGAATGTTGAATAAAGAAATGGTGCCGCAATTATTTTTGGGGGGTGGGGGACGGGGGGATTCGGAAAGATGAGATGCCTTTTAGTATATTGACAACTTTCAATAAATGATTTGTATTACTATTCTTTCAAAATTGCTGAAGAATGTCCAATATTTTTCAAAAGCCAGATCATTAGAGCTGCCTCATGGGATATGGAACGCGCGGATAGAAGACATGGGCTCAGTTTCGATGGGAAACCGGCGCTTTTGTTGCTTTTAAATAACAACAGAGGATCACATGTTGGACATCATTTCGAACATGTAGGCCAATCTAAAAGAGTGGACAATATCTTCAAATGACAGTCATTTAACTCTAATCCGAGCCGCGCTGACTCTGTCCGTGGTGCTTAAAAGGCTAATCGTCTCGTCAATCATCTCTGTCCATCATCCCAGTAGGCTATCAATTTGAATGCATCATTTGCCGGTTTTTCCCTGATTCCAGTCTTGTGTTTCTGACTGAATTGATTTTCAGGGCGATATGTAGGCTACAAAGTTTAAAACATTCATTTCCCAGTCAAACAGTGTGAATCAGAGGAACCAACCCGATATCACGCCAAAGTGTGAAAGAGATTCGTTGGTCCACCTCGCAAGGCGTGTTCAGTGTCACGCTTTGCCTGACCAAAGCGTGAGGAGTGGCTTTCTGCCACTCATCTAAATGAATGGAAGAATAGCGACAACAGGGGCCGAGACGTTCTCCCAGCATTTGTTGAAATTGTTATCTTTATTATCTGAATGGGAAATGCAATATTTTGGATGAGATACACCATTAAACGTGTTTCTAATCACATTTCTAGCGGGAAATATACTTTTTACTTGCATAAACTTATAAGTGATTGTGCCTTATCTTTGGTTTTATAGTTAGGAGGATTAGGCCTATATCGGCTCGCTCGCATTTTTCAACGACGTCAGGTTGCTAGAGGCTGGCT
>OLKM01004268.1:0-23842 GCA_900291075.1 Melanogrammus aeglefinus | reverse complement strand
TTGCCTGTGTGTCGCTCGCTCGCGCGTGTGTGTGTGTGTGGTGCTGTGTGTGTGTGAATGTGTGTGGATGTGTGTGGTGTGTCGTGTGGTGTATGTGTGTGTGTGTGTGTCGTGTTGCACAGCAGGGGTGTGCGACTGTTTCCACGCATTGAGGGCGCCGGGTGGAATGCCGTATATCTGGGTCTCCTGTGGTGATTGGCCAGTGGCATGCGTGAAATGAGACCTTTTTCTTTTTTCCAAAGCCGGCCCAGGGCAAGGTCCGTCGGGAACCGGTTGTGGAGCGCCAACGATGGATTGGTTCAAATGACAGGAGTAAGCTGTCACCTTTAGAAAACAGACGACAGAGCTATTTGCATCTATAGATTTGTGTGTGTGATGCGTGCGTGTGGCATGGTGTACGAGTGCGTCACGAGTGTGTCTGGCCGCTGAATGTGCGGGCTGGCTTGTGGGCCTGCGTGTCGTGTGTGTATGAAGGAGGAGAGTGTTGATAATCAGACAATACGTGGAAGTCTACCCTGGAGACAGTGTGTTAACGATGGCTATGGATAATTCATCCACTATAAATGGTCCTCCATTTAATTCAGATTTGAATGAAATGCCTAATTGCCAGCTTAATAAAGCGCTCCCACTTTTATGGAACGGTAAGGAAATCAGGCAGGAGGCAGACAATTATTTCTATTTCGGATATTATATTACAACCCACTTTGACTTACCACGGCATGAATTCAAGCAATCTTGAGGACCCATGGGATTGAAAATGCATCTCAAATCCGTATCATTTGGATTATCTAATCTAGATAGACTATTTCTATATTGTGGATTTACCACCAGCACAGGATGGGATAGTAAAACTCAGGTGTTAATCAGGATGCTGTCCTTGTATTGGGGACGTGAGGTAAGACGTGGACGAAGGCGTGTGTTATCATCAGGACCAAAGGCATTTCATATGACCTGTATACAGTAAGAATACTTACCTGTATTAACCTTACCTGCCCAGCTGTCTAACTATCTGCCTACATACCTGTCTAGCCGCCTACCTAGGCAACAGTTTCAAGCCTAGTGAGTTACCGTGCCTACCTACTCACCTGCCTATCGACCAACCTACCTACCTGATGACAGCGACACCTGTCTGCCTACCTAACGTGATACCACTACCTGTCTGCCTACTTCCGCACGCCACCTGCATTGGGCTCACTTGTTGTGAGTCCTGACGTCTCTCCCTCGTCATTCTTTGTATAAATCATTATTAGTTTATTTGTTGTGGCTTTTGCGTTTGTGTTTACTGTTATTGCCCTTGCGTTTTTAGATTTGCTAGGTTTGGTTACTTAGTTTGGACTAACCCTGGTGGTAATAATGCTCTTATAATATATATTTTTTTTTGCTAATAATAGTGTCAACAGTAAATGGCTGCTCAACTGAAGTGTTCAGTGTTACGATCAAGGTCGGGGCTAACCCTGTGGTTTGCATTCGGTGATGTAACAAGGGTAGAACGAAGTATGTTTGATGCATTTAAAGACAAATCCTCTTAACTCTAACTGACAATCATGTAATCATGTATTATGTTTTTTTTAAAAAAACGTCTCTTTCCTCATATCCGGATCACATGACAACTGTAAACCACAGCAAATAGCACGGGCCCCTACTTTCACTAATTCCCTCAAGATAAAATGAGACAAACATATTTCCCAAACCAATGAATGCATTTTTAAACTTAAAACATTTATCCGTTGATGAATTATGTATATCCAGGAGTATAAAAAGGGCTATGAAATGCTCAAACAACTAGGCTAAAGCTCCTAGGGATGCATGCATGATCAAACTGCAAAAGAGTTGTTCAGAGAAGGTGAGCAAAACACCATGAGCAAAGATAAAAAAGAAATAACCCCCAAATTCTGGAACGAACACAGCGGAGGGATAGACAGAACAGTTCAGAACGCAGCCACGAGAGAAAGAAGGGGCAATGTTTTCAGCTCTCTACTGGACCCTGCACACTGTGTACTTGGAGAGATGCTCGGTTTTTGATGACCCCCTGGCTCTCTGAAGGCTTATTTTTCCCGGGTTACTAATGTTTACAGTGGTCTACTCTCTGGGCACCAGATTCTATATTCTATAAAGCTGTTTCTGTTATGGCATCGTAATGGCGGTGTCCATTTTAATCTCAGACAGCAGGTTCATTTTGTGCATTCTTGCCGTCATGTGGTTGCTGCTGGAACGTGGTGCGAACATTCATTCTGTAGTCTAGGTTGCTCCATATTGTATATCGTAAACCTTATCTTCTAAGTCGAGGTTTGCATATAAGTGTCTCTTAAATAAGTAAATTGCAAATGTCCTTGCATCGTCTCTGCATGTTGTGCTCCCTTGAGGATGTAAGCCCACCCTATCTCTATCTCCCTCTGAAGTGAGCCGGGATGGCGCTGCTGCTCATTCACAACCTGCAACGGATTTTGAAATGTCAGAATGAGTGCAGGTACAGGACGCAGATGTCTCCATGATGGAGGGAACATAGGAGCTTTAGAGGAGCTTCAGAGGAGTACTCGCAGCGGACGACGGTTGCCTCTGCGAAGTCCATTAATTCCTGATAATGGACACCCACTTATACCATGGTCACTTGCCGAAGGAAATAAATTAAGACCATTCATTTATATTTTCATGGGTTTTTGGATTTTAAGTCGATCAGCTTATGTATATTTGGATTTTACAATCCAAATATAAAGTTTTTCAAAAGCCATAACTGTGTCCCTGGTAACGCCTGAGGGTATGACTAATACCTGGAACAACCATTACCCTCCCGTAAGGTTCTTATGCAACGGAAACATTGTTCACTCCTCCATTAAATAGGACGGACCTTAGCTACGACTTGGCAACGGGAGGTATTCTAGTCTGCCGCTCGTTTATGCGCCAGAGAGCTAACGTTATGCATTGTACATATTTTATATTCGTACATTTCGTCCCAGCCTTTATACCAGAGATACTTTAGGGTCTATAACCGTGTTGTTTGATTACAGTTGAATTAATTTTTCACAATTTACCAGCTCTCGTTTTGAAGACCAAATCACTGCGCCATCCGTTTCAATGGGAATCGTGACGGCCTATAACATAAAGTGTGCGTATTAATTATTTGAAATTCGTCCCAGCCTTTATACCACAGCTAATATAGGGTCTATAGCATTTAACCTAGTTTTCTGATTACAGTTAAATGCATGTTTCACCAGCTCTCGTTTTGAAGGCTGAACAGACAATTTGACTGGAACTACTTAGCAGTGCTGTAGGTCTCCGTATATATCCACACCCTGCAGCCAATCAGAAACGAGTATTTCCCGCACCATGGCATAACATATAATATTGAACATATGACATTGTAAATATAATATTGATTATATATTACTGGAAATGTAAACCATTTTGATAATATGATATTGCCATTTTGTTTGTTTATGACCAATTTATTTTCTAAATAATAAAATACTGGGATTATAATATCGATCCTATAATGGTAAGACTAAAAACTTTTGTCAATATAAAATACATATATACTCACTGTAAACATAATAAAGGTCTGAAGTCTGAGTCTCTGTCCTACTGTCACAATCCTACTGTTGGGTAATGTTAAGCTGGTGGGTAACTGGTTGTCGTGCTCACTGTGGGAGTGGCTCCCTTGATTGGCCTTGATAGTGGTCACCTGACGGATCCAAGATGGCGGCCAGAAGCAAGATGGTGTCTGGATACACAGCCTGGTGCCCCGACTTTGTTACACTCAGAAACCATTAGACTATGTAAAGCCTTTTCACCCTTATACAAGGACAGTACCAGGATTAGGGATTCTTACAGGGAACATGACCACTCCTTTGTCGTGTATGTCTGTCAAGTGTTCGTCTATGTTATATGTCAAACAATAACCAATCGGGACAGGCTATCGTTTACCCCAACGCTTGGGCTATCCCTCAACAAGAGAGAGAAGGACCAGAGCTCGCCAGGAACCCAGGTGAGTCAATGCACACGTAGCCGGAAGCTAGTTGCCTGCCAGCAGTGTTTTGTTACCACTTGTGTGTCTCGAATCTTACCTAGACAGAGAGCCGTTTTGAATATACCAGTGGGGTCGTGACCTGCCTCGACCAGTCCAACAGTCCTCCCAGTACGAGTTCAACCAGTAGCAGGTCCTGTGTGGAGGTGTGTGTCTGGCCTCTGTAGCATGTTGTGTTGTGGAAGCACTGCAGGGGTGAGAAGGCTGAGTGTGCGCTGGTGTTGCAAGGGGCCGCCATGCCGCTGCTAATGGACCCACTGACAAGACTCAGTGACCCACATTGGAGAGAGTGGGGCCGTGGCACTGTGGCCCAGTCTGCAGGGGCCGCTGCAAAATCGCTCTGTTGTGTGATGTCTCCCCTATGTGTGTGTGTCTAGGGGTGTGTGTCTGCGTGTGTGATGTGAGCAAAAAAACAAATGGATAAATAAGAGATAACGAGGCAGAAGGGAGGTGATTGATTGTTGACTCCCTTCTCAAGCGCAGCAGAAAAGCTTGTCTTAATAAGTCATGTATTTCATGCCTTCCAATGGAAAGGAAATATTACAGCGAAAACCAACAAACAAAAATCGTGTGTGTCACGAGGCTGTGAAAGCTAGCCTGGCTGTCTACTTAACAACTATTCTGACACCTCCTCCTTGCTGGGACCTCAGTGGACATCATAGAATGGGACTAGTTCATTTTACCTGTGCTTTCATATCCATGCAAACCAAAATGAATAACATTTTCAACCTATGTTTTCTTTTAAAAGCTGGTTGGAAAACAAAGGATGATTAAATAGCTTATTGCTATTCCCTAGAAATACTAAATTGTACCATGAATTATTTTAATTGGGAAATATGAAAGACTTGAAGACAGCAAGAAATACTAACCAGTAGAAAATTAATGTTTTTGATATACAGTATATTGAGGGAGTGATCAAAGTAGCTGTTTATTAAGTTAACTGGTTATTCTGACATGTTAAATAATAGATTACGACAAACACAAAAACGGCACAAACACTCAAACAAACGTTGTTGGGAGAGATGAAGGTGTGTAAATTTTGTTTGTCTGTGACGATTTAATATTGCATTCTTACCTTTGTATGTTTGTGGATGCTTTGGGTGAAGGTATATATGTGTATGAGCCTGTGTGTCAGCCTGTGTGTGTGTGTGTGTGTGTGTGTGTGTGTGTGTGTGTGTGTGTGTGTGTGTGTGTGTGTGTGTGTGTGTGTGTGTGTGTGTGTGGTTTGCGGTTGCCCTTGACTGCTATCCACGCGGGGGTACTCGTTGCGGTGGTGAAGGCAGACCGGGGTGATATTAGGTTCATGGCACACAACACGGTTTCCTTCTTCTTCTTTTTTTTTTTAACAAAACCTCCAGCAGCACCCCTCAGAGCCACACTGCGCAGAGGGCACGCCTCGCGCACAGCAGCGCAGAGCGTCCATTCCAGGAAATCCTAGCGCTGAGCTGAATAATTGATTATCCGAGTCTCCCCGCTGTCTCTGCGATCCGTTTCTTTATCGGCCTCTCTGTCTTGTCTGCCGTCTGCCTGTGTCCCGGCTAGGCCGTCGTCAGCCCAGCCCCCCGGCCTCGCCCCTTCCCGTCGGCTGGTCCCTGGCTCAATATCGCTCAGCATATACTATTAACTCTCTCCAGCGACCGGGCCAGGCAGGAGAAAGTTTAGTGTTCAATTGAGTTACCGCGGGGGGGTAGAATGGGATACAGTTCAGGGATACGCAGTGGCCGATAACACACGCACGCACACACGGCGCACAGCCACACACGCACCCACAGTCACATCCACATTCCACTCAACAATGTGCTGCTGTTCAGTGTCTTTATTTACTCCATTAGGAATCCTAAACGCTTTAAACTGTTTTGAGGCGGGAAATAAAGGCTGTTTTTTGAACTGAAGAACATAGCAGAGGCACTGATCGGTTCAGAACTTGAGATATTTGATGTTTATGATCCCTCTGCACCTGGAACGCGCGCGCATGCTCACACTCACACGCACACTCTTAAGCACACAAACACAGAGGGCTGCCGACTGCGTTGAGTAGCTAAGTGTTTTAGATTTCATTGAGAGGATGTGAGTGCATTAAACCACAGGATGTAAGGGGCACAGTGAACACATGTCTGGTGAGGAGGGGCCAGGGCCATGACCTAATGCTACAGCACCATCAACCAGTCAACGCAAGACATTTCAAACATAACTCCAGCATTCCGGTGTTTCTTTTGCTTAAGTTTCCTTCTCATTACCTGCTGCAGGAAACTTCAGGAAAATAAACAGGAAATGACTCGATACTATGAAGCTCATTAGAGTTGAAAGGTCAAACGGAATTGCTGTTCAGTGTTTTATTGGTTCCAAACAATCCCTCTACCCCCGTAATCACAATCTAAGTATCTGTTCGATTTTTTTCCGCCCAGATACTGTTGTTCTCCTGCCCCTGGAGGGATACATTCCCATTTGCAGAGAATGCATTTTTGCCAGCAAGTCACGTTCCTGTGTGCAGATAGCAAAGCTACACGCTGTGGAGACAGATTCCATGTCACATGCTGAATTACACTAATAGTACTTTCCGTTTGCTCCCAGACTGCGCTAGCGTCTTAATTGATGGCTCTTGTCAGGCACTCTGTAGCGGCGATGGCACAATGCATAACAAACATGTACACAGTGATAGACGAGGGGGGGAGGCACCCTAATGGGGAGAGATTATTGATGTGTCATTAATCCAATGTGTCATTATCTATTTTCCAAACGCCGACGCTTCCCCTCTCGTGACGTCTGATGACAGAACCTCTCGGGTGCCAACTCCATTTCCACCAAAGGAGCGTAGCATACCACGTCCCACCCCTGCTGGTTTTATGTGGTTGGCCCGCTAAACAAGATCCCACAATAGACTCCCCGGCACAAGCAGCCACTCCATATGACACCCGCCTGACCCAATGCAGAATGTGAACACCGAGAACGGGATCCTACTGCGGTCTACCCGGGACCACTGTGTGGACCACGCTAGGTCGGTTCTCTTCTGTGTAAGAGTATCGCGGTCTTCCTTTTTAAATGTTTAAATTAACAATCTCAAACACGATAATTCCAATAGAGCATCCAGGTTTCCAATGCAACCAAACTTGTCTGGTGTAGTGTGTGATACATTACATTGTAATGCAATATAATATTTTATAGTATTGTAATTTGCTATTTATGTTTTTAGTGTTGCCAAATTGCTGGACCTTGTAATAACAGATTGTCTAATCAGACACAGCCAGCAGTGTTAAATAAAGTTTAGTTTAGTCAGAAAAAATGTGTTTGAATACATTTACTTGCTTTTTCATTTAAATTTGTTTGTATTTGAGAAAAGCTCTGCCGGGTTAACCAATCCATCTGGGAAAGAATGCCACAGTGATTGCCTCTTTATTTTCTGTGTACTTTTATTCATTACACTTTTGGCTGCCAATTATTGTTCCAATTAGTATCAGGCCTTGGGACACCTTTGCAATAAGTAAAGAGGTTGCATAACTCTACCTGTTCCGATACAAAGCAATGCCCTGTTTTCTTTGTAGACGTAAAACGCTAATTTAACTTTGTGGGGATGTAATAACGGTAAAGAAAGGAAGGTGAAGTGATTTGGCAAACAGGGTCAACACAAACTCAAAGATCTCTTAAGCGCACCTCTTTCTTTATTCGATAGCTGAAAAACAGATTAGAAGTCTGACAACGGCAAGTAAAAACCCAAAGCAATAAACAGTATACCTCTTGAAAACGTCTCGAGGGGGGGGGGGGTAAAAAAAAAAGTAAAGCGAAGAGCTGGACTCGCTCACTTCTCTCCTCACTCCCATGTCTAATAAATTAAGAAATAAGCAGGGTTAGACAAGTCAGATCATCCACTGCATTAGATTTGATTATTTTATTTTGCCGCCGACGCCGTGTTATTGCTTTGGGATCCCGGGAGAAGAGCTTTCTAGCCCGCGTGCGCAAGCTAGGTCGGAGGCTCCAGCCAGTGAAATTGGGCATGGCCTGCGAGTATGCGGCCTGGGGAGCGAAGGGTTGCCAAGTTGGGGAGGCTGAAACAGAGCAGACACAAGGTGTTGGAAGATGCAAGGCTGCTCGGAGAAGTTCCGACTTCATAAGAGCTCCTCTGTCTCTTTCGCTCTCTCTTTCTTCTTCTTCTCTGGGATGTGGGACTGGGAGGTCAGCAGGAGACCGAGAGGGCGGCATGAAAAATGGATTGAAGAGAGCCCAGATGAGTTCATTGAATAGTTGTTTACGACGCTCTCTTCGTGGGCATCTTTCATCTAGCCGGCGCATCATGAATACGCAGTATCGCCATGCTCAACAATGATAACACCGCATGGATTAAGGTTTAATGACGGTAAAAAGAAAATTGCCATTGAAAGAAGAAATGTCAAGTGTGGGAAGAGGGTGGGAAAGAAAGACCTGAAAGACGGGGAACAGAGAAATGGTGGCGCTGTGTTTTTAATATGGAAAGGGAAATGTGGCAGCAGCAGGGCCAGGGTTCTCTAGAGTTGCCATGAAGACTCTGGATTTGATAAAACGGCAGAATATGAATTCCAGTCGATCATAATATAATATGCCAGGGGGGAATCTATTATGGCGGCAGTATATTAGTTCTCCTAGCAGCCTAGTTCCTTGAGGTGTGGGCGCTAGCGGCTGCTCGTGTGCTGGGAAGTCTCCCTGGTCCCGTTGAGGGTAAAGGGCCGGATAAGGGAGACGGTGGCCGCTTTAAACGCATCGGATTGACTGTGTGGAGGATACCTCCTGTCATGCTCCTAAGAGTCTTCGCTCATACCGGTAAGCAGGATCAATATCGTCCAGCGACGATGACGGCCACATCCGGAAGAAAACAAAGGCTCCTTCGTATGCAGCGGATCTGCCGGAGGTTGGGCTGGACGTCATGTGGCGGCGATGTTGACGTAGAAACAAAGCATTCTCAACTCATCTTAACAGAAATCAGTCATTTCTGATTTATTTGGCTGTAAGGGGGTTATCAAGGTGTGCATTAAGCATTCAGAAAAATCGGTGCCATGAAATCCATTGCAATCTCGGGTCAATCAAGTGGATTTATTATTCCCTTCTATTCTTTCAAGCTGAATTCTTGGCTACGTAGCCACCTGGTGACAATCAGAGTGCCACCCACGTGGCGACACTAGCGGCTTCGTATTACGGAGACGCGGCGGCTGAAGGTGCTCCAGCTGTTTTTTTTTTGGAACTGTTTGTGGAAGCCGATGTAGACCACACCCTAAAACCCAGGCACTCTTGAATTATTACTTCTCTACATTTTTCCTAACGAACTATGATACGTTTGTAGCCGATACAATACAGATATTCATCACTTATTTTATGTTTTTTAATACCCCGATCAGCACTGTGCTAATTTATTGTTAATTTTGGCCTTCTCTTAATATTATGACAGACGTGCTGAGTTGAGACGGTTTAAGATTGGGAAGTTCTGCAGTATCTTTATGGTAAATTAAGAGCAACAGTCAACTAAAGAATAAATGCAACGTAGCCCTGAGGTAGAATATTATTATTTATTTCATCAAATTAATTTGACAATACCATTACTGTTTCAGTTCCATTAGGAGTTGTTCTACTTAATTGTTTCAACATAAGTGGTTTTTAGAGTTTTCTCTGGTTACAGCTAAATGGTGCTGTAGATATTTGAGTTGAGATGTTGTCATTTGTTTCGTTTTGTATTTTTGAATTATACTACATTATTTGTTATTAGAGTTTGGTAATGTACTTTCCCCCCGGTGTCTCAGTCTGTGTTTGCGACGAACAACAGACTGAGGTGGGTTGCTGGCCACATTGAGTGCCGGCACTGGCTGGATTCGTGTTATGTAAGAAAAATGGAGGTGCCCTCTTGAGAAGAGATCAGGAAGACTGAATGAGACGTGGGCAGAGATAGTGCGGCAGGTCCCAGCGAGGTTTGGCATGTATTCCACAGACGCCCAGAACTACTCTGTGTGGGAGAGGGTGTTTTAGACGATGACGACAAGTCATACAGGCCCAACCCTCAGGAAAGGAATGATTCAGGCTTGATTAAACTAAGAGGAGGAGGAGAAGGAGGAGGAGGATAATAGTATATTTCACACTATATCCCAGTCCGTCCGTCATTACTCTCATCTTGTTTTCAGTCAAGTCAAATTAATTTGTAGTAATTTATGACATGTTAAGGCTTTTAAATTAACAGGCCAATATGCTAAAGTTAGGCATATTGTGCTGCACTTGGTCCATTATTGCAGGTTTTGCTTCAAGATTGATTATCTGTGAACATATCATTTGTTTTATATAACAGCAGAAAGAAAGTAAGGCTTATAGTTTGGGGGGGGGGGGGGGGAAATGAACGCAACCTTGCGTCCACGGAAAGCAAGAACAAACTGTGTGTGTTCAAGGAATGGCCCGCTTTCTCCCCTCCAAATGGATTAAGGAAAAGGCATTACTGGCTCGTCTATGTGCGGGGGGCACAGAGACACCATAAACACAATATACTTATTTAACACACCCACACATGCACACACACAAAGAGAACCAGAGGAGAATAAAATGATTGAAATAGAATTATTTCTGGTCCAGTGCACTAAGTTAAAAATCAATTCCCCATTATAAGAAATGGATACAGAGAGGAATTTAAAACTTAATGGGGTTTTCCGGCTTGAGGTCACCCAGTGTTAACCCCTCACTTGGCAGATGCCGACATGTCTGTCAGCCCGCTGTGCGGCCTCGCTTGGAATTGCAAATGTAAAACAAACACACACGCACACCCTTGTTTGTTGCATATGCCCTGTGTAACGTCAAGAGCATTAAGTGTGCATCTTTGCATGTCAACATAATGACAATAACGTTATCTCTACAGTCTTCCGCCGCAGGTAAAAGAGATAATTTGGCCATAACCCCAGCGCATGCACGCACGCACATGCACACGCACACACTGGCACCCTGTGCATGCAACAAGCACACACCCATACACACAAACAGCCGCCGCATCACGCACATATCACACGCACACACAAGCTTACCCATCCTTCAACCAAACGTGCATTTTATGAGCAAATTGAAGACGCAGACAGACAACCCCAGATACATGAATAAGCACACACCAACACACGCCCCCCCCCCCCCACACACACACCCACACACGGCCATCTTACACACATTTGTATACTTAAGAATTAACACACACATTCAGCCGTTCCCTCGCTCGGCATCTCCTTTTGGATCTGCTGTATTGATCTGCAGTTGATCCGCGTTGACAGAAGACAAAGTGTTTCATCTGACAGCCAATTAGATTGGGTTGCACTGTCTACCCAGTCCTCCTCGCAGTTATCCCTCCCAGCCAGAGGAAGCTGGGTAAACACTGGGCTAGCCATGCTAACGCTGAGCTTAATATGGACATTTCGTTTTGGGGGGGAGGAGAGAGCGCAGGGTTTAGCCTCCATGATAACCCTTTGCCCGCTTGACTGTATTGATTTGGGTCTTGGCTTCCATTCATCTATATCCATCTATGTGACTCACTTTTGCAACCGTCGGCCGGGGGGGGGAGGAGGAGTGGAGGGGGTAGGAGGAGGAGGGAGGAGGAGGAGGAGGTGGAGGATGTGGAGGAGGAGGAGGAGAGGGAAGGAGAGAGAGAGAGACTCTGTCTGTCTGTCAGGATCCTGTCACCAGCAGTTGCCCAATCAGTCTCACTGCCCCGCGCTCGGAGGCATCGTCACGACGACACCGCGGAACAGAACCTGCTGACGGTGCAGCATGGCTCCATCCCCTCAAACAGCGGGCAAACCCCAGGTCAGGCCATGAGCTTTAGCCTCAGAGCGCCCGTCCCCAGAGCGCACGAGCCGCGCCGCCTGTCTTCATCTACTTGATGCTCTACTGCGAGGGCTCCTGTACGAGACTAATGAAACACCTCCTTCGGCTTCCGTTTTAAAAAAAGGAAGTGTAGGCTCCATCGGAACCCGGTCAAACCACCGCAAAAACGAGCGGTGCAAAACAGAGTCCCCTTTTTTTCCCGCCGGCGCTCTCCCTACTGTCACACCCTACTTCACAGACGTGTATACACTCCCATTTCTTTCTGTTGGCAGAGAATGGGACTTTAGGAGCCTCCAGTGACGTCGTGTGCAGCAGGGGGCGCGGCGGCGGCGGCTGACTGAGCGAGAGATCGCTTGTCAATATGACAGGCCTGCTGGAGCGAGGCGTTTCATTAATCTTTAAGATGTTACCGGGTCTCGATATTTCCCTTCCCCAACGTTATTCGATGTAGATCCATGAGATAGTCAAACCTACAGGCAGAGAGGCCAAATAAAGCAGGGGGAAGATACCGACTGTCTCTATAGCAGTGATTCATCGAGATCTCTGCGGTTTTGAGCCGCAGAGAAACGGACAGATGTGATTATTCTAAAATATGAAATGAAATATGAGCACTCACCGCAGACAAAAACAAACCTGATGGAAGACGACAGACACCAAACGGCCCAGTTGCCATCAAACAGCGTTGAGGCAATATTGGGCTGGCTGCCTTGATTTTTGAAAAAGAACCCTTGCCCTTTAATGTCTATTTAATGAGCGAGATTGTGAACAAGTGCTGTACAGCACTGTGAAAAATTAGCCCTCTGAGGGGAAATTTCTATCCTTATCTTAATGGAATAGTTGATAATCTCCCGTTAGTCGACCATCACTCTCGTTCTTATCTTAATCATCTATGCCCCGTGGACAGCCTCTATGTTCTCAGTTTGCTGTTAACAATCGACCCTGAAGACAACACCAGGAAATAGTGGCGCCCACTAGTTCAGTGTCCGACCCTCCAAAAGAGTCTGAAAACCTCATTTAACTTTTTCTCATCAATCATTTAACTCAACTTTTGTCGCCTTTTTTATTTTTTATAATTTTTTAAATGTTTAATCGTATTTAAACACTTTTGTCCTCATTCAAATACAATTTGCTTGGGTTGCAATGATGTGTTAATATGTATATCCAGAAAAAATACATTTGAATACAATTTACAATTATAATTCAAAAGGGAACTTAAATGATTAAAGTTGTTAAAGGATTTTGATCAAGGATTTTTTTAATCTCAAATGTTTATGTTAAGACAGAATGGTCTTGGTTGGAGATAGGGAGAGGAGCCATTGATGGCCATTGAGTGATTTGGAGAACTCTCCCACCTCGTCCTACTGCTGCTCACTGCATTCTTCACCTGTGTGGAGGGATGGGAGGAGAATGCCACTGAACCCCTTCCAGCCTGCTTTACAGGAAGCTTTTTTTCACCTGAGAGGCTTTTTTTCACCTGAGAGTGAAAACACATGCAGGAAAAAAATTGACTTTAAATTTAGTGCTATCGATCTAGGACTACTGGGAACAACGTCGCCATAAACAAATTATAGTCGCATCACAGTGAGTTATGAATCCTATGAATCCTTCTGGGTTTTTTTATATCCAAGGCCCTCAAAGGTTGGAGTACAGTTTATGATAAATCCTGCTCAGGCCGAATAGATAATCTATCCTTAATTATGGTGTGAAATTGAATATGTTTTGGAAGCCATAACACACTGGGGCCGTTGGCCTTTTTAAGGACGTCCATATAATGAAGGGGAGACAGGAAGCAAAGAGGGGCTGTTCTTTGCCCCAGAATCGGGTTGACAGTATCTCAAACATTGTTAGACTTGAGTGCAATCCTCCCCCAGCATTGAAGATCGTTTTCAACCAGAATAGGTTTTGTGCCCTCTAGGCCACATAATCAAATTTAGCGAAGACAGAACATTCCTTTGCACGACTGTGATTTAGAACACAGAATGGGTGCTCGCCTCGATAAGAGAGAGGAAGTGTAGGTGTGCGGCGGGCACTTTGGCTGCCAATGTGTCATCCCTATAAGCAAACCATTATCTAATCATAGAAGATGGGAGACAATGGATTTCCTTCCTCCGCCCAGATTCAAATTACAGCTTTGAGTTGAGGTTGGTTGTTACTTGGTTTCCGCCTCCTGCTTAAGAGCTGATGGAGCTCCATCCTGCCATAATCACTATGCAGACAGTTTGGGGAATAGAGTTCAGTTTGGGGGTAAAACCGAGTTTAGGGTCGGTTAATTGTTATTTCAGGATCCAGAACTGAGGAGGCAGAAGGAAGCCGAAAATGCAAGAGCAGGAAGATGGGGGGAAGGATAATGACACACACAACACAACCATTCTTCAACTCAAGGCATCTTGTTTTTGTTTGTCTGTTATTGACAGGTGTGGTGTGTTGTGTGTGTGTGTGTGTGTGTGTTGTGTGTGTGTGTGTGTGTGTGTGTGTGTGTGTGTGTGTGTGTGTGTGTGTGTGTGTGTGTGTGTGTGTGTGGTGTGTGTGTTTATATGGGGTGTGATAGATTTGTTAAATTAATGATACACACACACACACACACACACACACACACACACACACACACACACACAACACACCACACACACACACACACACACACTTGGTTTTTTGCTTTCCTGTTCTTCATCCTTTTACATAACCTCAAACCATTTTTGGGCACTATAAAAGCTAAAAACAAATTAAACATTGTTGGCATAATGAAGACTTTGTTATTTCTATCCTCAAGAGCTTGCATATTAAAGGGAAGTTCCACCGGTACATCCACGCTTTCATTAACCCATTATTGTCCCAAGCTGTTGGGAATGGGAAATGCAAGTGATGCTACAGCGTGTGAATGTGCACTTACGAAAAGCATGAAATAATTTTTGATGAACATCAAAGTGAGGCTTTATTTTTCTTATCTGTTGCCTTCAGGCCTTGTAATTATACATTCATGCTTTCCTGAACCAAGCAGCAGAGTTGGGCAATTCAATTTTCTCCCAGATTGCAAGCGAGCGAGCAATACAAACTCCCGTTGAGGTGGAGTAATTCTTGATTTTTCGAAAAGAACCCGAACATAGGCCTGTATCCCTAGTGTGTGCAAGCGTTGAGTTCTTCTATGCAGTGGTGGAGCATAATTGTTCCCTGATGTAAGGGATTGACCCTTTATTTATCTCTCGCCCACAATATTGTCACATCCCAAACTAAAAGATTAACTGTTCATAAATAATCAATAGTTCTTCTCATAAAATATATAGAGAAATATCCATAGAGAAATACATAAATAATAACGCATATACTTGTGTATAGGGTACACACAGGCAGCACACCAGCTTATGTAAGTCTGCAGTTTCCATAACCCTGCATTCATGACTTTCTTTCAACGCCATGGATATTTGATATCATTATGGATAAACGGCAACAGAAAATATGTTGGTGGAAAAGTTAAGTTTCAACCAAAAGAACGATAGAGGGACGTTGAAAGTTTTTTTTTCTCATACAGCATGTGGTGGTGCTTTATGTGGTGGATGTTAACGTAGATGCTACTCATTCACCCAGTCATTCCGGCACTAGAGATTTTTTAGTGGTCTTTTTCAATATGCTTCTAAGAAACTATTACAGGTGCACTTCATAGGATATAGGTGAGCCCTAAGGACGGGCCTTGTGAACGTTTAGAGGATTTGGCATGAATGTTGATCTATCCAGTGAAACACATTTACATTTTACAGAAATGATCTCATTTATGTTGAACTTTAACCTGAAACACATCAGATAAGCCAACAATTAAATATCGCCTTTTCGAAAATGTCAGGTGTTGCGTAGTTTATAGTTCTTGTTACATATAATACTATGTTTCTTATCCTGTACAATATTATTATTTGATCAGATTGTTTCCGATTTGCTGGAAGAATGTTTGTCACTATTATATTGATTGGTTCCGATTTGCTGGAAGAATGTTTGTCCTAATGTCACAGGAAGCAAGTATATCAATGTGGGTTTCCATTGCGTTTAAATTTAGTTATTGGGCAATTTGTGGTAAAAGTTAACTGAGGATTATTTTATGTGTAAATTGAATTTACACACCTAGGTGTGTATATGATAGCCACACTTTATGCTTAACAGAGTACAATGGTACGTTATTATGAACATAGAACACTCCAAACACGGTAGCTTTTTTGAAAGACAGGACACATTTCATGTAATAGCCAGAGAGTCATGTAGCAATGCGTCAAATATAACCTGAAGTAGTCCTCTAAAAGAATGAGGTGATGATATGCCAAGCTATACTTTTGCACTAATTATTAACAACTGTATCCTCTAAATGTCACTTCGGCTCTCACAGCTTACTGGTATGTTTTTTAATGGTTTGCATTACTGTGCGGAGGGAGTATCGACTCACATATGCAGTGTTTCTTCACAAGCAGGTAGTGAACTAAACACAAGTCTGGAAAACACAAGGAAAGGAGGTAGAGGACACTAGGGGACATGGTAGAGCTGAATGGGTCGACTGACACTAGGGCACATGGTAGCGGGATGGTAGACTGACACTAGGGGATATGGTAGAGAGATGGTAGATTGACACTAGGGGACATGGTAGAGGGATGGTAGACTGACACTAGGGCACATGGTAGAGGGATGGGTAGACTGGACACTAGGGGCACATGGTAGAGAGGATGTGTAGACTGAGACAGCTAGGCGACATGGTAAAGAGAGATGGTCGATGGCTGAGAACACGTAGGCAGACATGGTAGAGAGATGGTTCGACTGGACACTAGGCGACATGGTAGAGAGAGATGGTCGACTGACCACTAGGGGACATGGTTGAGAGAATGGTCGACTGACACTAAGGGACATATGGTAGAGTGAGACACTGGGGGACATGGTAGAGACAGACAGTGGGGGACATGGTAGAGACAGACAGTGGGGGACATGGCAGAGACAGACAGTGGGGGACATGGCAGAGACAGACAGTGGGGGACATGGCAGAGACAGACAGTGGGGGACATGGCAGAGACAGACAGTGGGGGACATGGCAGAGACAGACAGTGGGGGACATGGTGGGTAGAGACAGTGGGAGACATGGTGGGTAGAGACACTGGGCGATATGGTTGTTACGACCATCAGTGCTAGGGGCGACATGGCAGGAGACAGACAGTGGGGGACATGGTCAGAGACAGACAGTGTGAGACATGGCAGATGACAGACAGTGATGGTCTCCATGGGCAGAGACAGACAGTGGGGGGACATAAGTCGAACCCATCTTGTGCAGGAGCAGAGCTGCTTCAGGACATGGCAGAGACAGACAGTACTGGGGACATGGTCAGAGACAGACAGTTCTGGACTATCCGCTGACTAGACACACAGTGGAGTGCGAACATGGTCTCGAGAGACACGACAGTGGCGATGGGGACATGGTAGAGACCAGACAAGGACATTGGTGGGTAGAGACAGTGGTGGTACATGGTGTAGTGTAGAGGACAGTGGATGCAGAACATGGTGGAGTAGGAGACAGTGGGAGACATGGTGAGGTAAAGATGAGAGTACTGGGCGATATGAGCTTTGTTTGACGACCTCATAAGTCAGCAGCTAGGGCGTTATAGTCGGCAGACTTGGATAGTATGAAACACGTAGCATGATATTATGATAACTGAAAAATGGGGGTTTTTATTCAGGTTCCTGCATTTAAGTCATATGTGCACTTTAGAACGGCAAAACTGACAACAATTATCGGTTCTCCCCGCGGAGTACAGAAAAAGAGGTCCTTGCAAGTTTACGTCCAACCACACAATCTTTGTGTTGAGAGAGAGAGAGACTGCTTCTACGGGTCTTGGTCAGCTTAATGTTAAGCCTACACCACCAGGGTGTAGGGCGATGATTTCCAATTGGCACCCTGGAAGCAGGTGAAAGCTAGAAAATAAGCCACAGAACATAATAGCACCAGTAGGGGGTACTACAGTGCATAAACAACCTAAACAATATAAAGAGGGTAGCAAACCCCCCCCCCCCCAAAATGGTGGCTCTAGCCACCACAAAGTAATAGGGTTAGCCTATTTCAATACATCATATCAACGTTTTAGGCTAATGAGAGCATTCATACTAAATCAAAGCTGGTTTATAAATCGAGAAAAAATAATAAATGTATACACAAGTTTCCCCGACATAATGACCTCGAGACAATGCATCGCACATGCATGATTTTGAGGTCATATGATGAGGATGAGACTCCAACACATCAAACGTTGCTTTGAGTTGCGCATCTTATTTAAGAAACGCGACGGATCGTGATCACTAGATACCGTGATCGGGTGAGACGACGAGACAAACCTTGAATTGTTGCATAGCGGCGACGAAGCTTAGTGCCTCTTTTTCAATGGTCAAATTTGCTCGCTAATGTACATTGAATTTCCCAGAGAAGTAGCACACGGGGTGCCCAATACCATCGGCCCCATGCTGAATTAGAACAGCGCCCACACCTACATCGCTTGCACCAGCTGCTAGGTTTGAACGGAGTACCGAAGACGGGGCTTGTGCGCTGGAAGTCGCTGCTGCAGATGCAACTTGGTCTCGTTGCTAGGAGGCTGATGCTGGGGATGGGGTTTGTCGCGAAGGGGCTGCGGCAGCCTATAGGTAGGCTTCTCAGGCTCAGCAAAAACATCCCTGTAAGCATGTACAGTCCGTGACAAAGTCTTGTCGCTTGGGTACAAGGTTGACCTTAAGTGCCCCTCAAATATAAATGTCTAATCAGTTTTTTTTTTTTTTACAAGAAATGGCTAATTTCAACCCCAACAGCTTTTGAAATAATGTTTTGGTGCCAAATGAAACTGCTGAAAAGCATTCTAACGTTCACAGCTTGGTTAAGCCCGTTGAGTCTGTTTTTGCAAGGACAAAAGTCTTGTTGCCTTGTCATATGATGCACCCAATCCTAGATTACAGCCTCACCTATGATCAATAATTGATCAATCAATTAGTTTATGTGTATAAAAAGATTCACCCTGAGACCAAAGCGTTAATTATCAAGAGGCCAAAGACCAAATCCCACTGCTGAGGTGGCTGACACCTTCAATGCGTCTCTCAGCGTCAAAGTACAAAGATTAAGAAAAATGATTTGAAGAGGCTGGAGATGTTTTTGACAAGCCGAGGTCTAGCAGACCCCGCAAGACAACTGCTCGGGAGGACCGTTTGTTTGCTCGAAAATCAAAGGCCACGTTTACACGAGGACGCTTGCAGGTAAAAACTAAAAAATATTTTATCGGAAGTGCCTTTCATTTAGACGGTGATGGCGTTTTTGGGGCTTAAAAACGTCAAAATCTGAAATCACCATCCAGAGTTTAAAACTTGAATACGCTCCGCCGTAGCGTTTCCGCCTACACTGCCAAGACGCAAAACTCTGTTCAGATCTGTTCATGTCGCATACGTGTTTACGTCACATACATGCCCCAGTACAGGGAAATAAACAAACATGTTGGATTATTTCCATGCGTCGGACCGTCAAGCTGCTCAGGCAGCTCTAATAAACTTACAGCAGTCTTTCCACGAAATGTACAGGATATGTACAAATAGTATTACTGAACAGAGAAGGATCTGTATTATGTTTTGGTTTTCGCAGTGCAGATAAGAGAAGGAGGAAGATTCTACGCATGCGCTCAGACATGGCAGTGTTGTGTGATAGTGTATTATACAACAGCACCACCTAGCCACCTGACATGCATACCCAATCGAATTCCACACACTTTTGCGTGACGCAGATTTCCTTCCGAAAAAGCTTGTCTAAATGCGGAATAAAAAGTGAAGACGCGACGCAACTTTTGCGTCTTCTGTTCAGACCGTCATCATGTAAACGTAGCTTAAGGCCAACCCCTTTTTCCACCAGGCCTGGTCACCTCAAGTCCCCGTGCCAACGATAACAGATAACTCTCTGGAAATGGCCTCCATGGTTGAATTTGTGCCAAAAAACCAGCACTAAACAAAAGGCAATTAAAAAAATGTGTGGCATTGGCCAAGGCCCACAGCCTGCTAAAAGGATGGACGCTGGAAAAGGTGGATTTCTCAGATGAATCTTCGTTTGAATTACATCACAGCCGCCACAAATATTGCATGAGACCTACTGGAGCCTGCATGGTTCTGAGATTTACCCAGAAAACAGTTATGTTTGGTGGCGGAAAAATCATGGTCTGGGGTAACATCCAGTATGGGGGTGTGCGAGAGATTTGCAGGGTGGAAGGCAATATCAAAAGCCTAAAATATCAAGAAGTATTAGCTACCTCTTACATTCCCAACCATAAAAGGGGATACATTTTGCAGCAGGATGGTGCTCCATCCCATAATTCTATCTCTACTTCAAAGTTCCTCAAGGCAAAGAAGATCAAGGTGGTCCAGGACTTGCCAGCTGAGTCACCAGACATAAACATCATTGAGGATGTCTGGGGTAGAATGAAGGAGGAAGCATGGGAGACGAAACCAAAGAATCGTGTTGAACTCTGGGAGACATGCACGACCGCTTTCTTTGCTAATCCTGATGACTTCATCAATAAATTGTATGAATCATTGTCGAACCACATGGATGCAGTCCTTTAAGCTCATGGAAGTCATACAAGATATTAAATATGGATCTCACAGCACCATTACTTAATTCACTGGTGTTATGCAACATATTTTTTTATTTGAAGTAAATTATTTGTTCAATTTTCACATGATGGACAAACCGATTGTCTTGCAAAAAGGTTTCTGTGTTAAATGATCATTCTTTCTTCAGTGAAGCAAATATATTTTAGTATATTAAACATAAGTTAGGAGGGTTTTAGCTTTCATATGAGCATTTCTAAAACCAATGGATTAATTAAAAGTCATTTTATAAGCTGTTTCTACAAAATTGATAAATTACAAGACTTTTGTAAGGGACTGTACTTGACATCCGACAGCAAGTAGTAGAGACAATGGCAGTACCCTCATTACAAAGGCCATGGTTGCTGTGGCGAGCAACTGTAGTAAACCTGTGAGCCTGCCACAACAACTGCAACTCCACTTAGAGGACAGTGGCATTCGCAACGACTTCGGGCGGTTTACCTGGCTTCCCCCACAAATCCCTGCAGCCAATATTATTCCCGAGAAGGAAATCGATATCGGGAACCGGCAAAGATGGCCGTACTCCCACTACGACACAGTCAGAGATTATCTCTGATTTAAGATGGAGTTTGTGAAGAGGAACTGGGATGAAAGTCATACCAATTCCACGAGCCAGTACGCTACACCCTAGTGCAGTTTGGCAAAGGTAATCATCCCTCTAATATCATGGATTGGCTAGTGCCGGTGTTATGAAGGATTTTAACAGGTTTAAGTTTGTCTCACTGCCTGGCAGGGAAACGTAGGCCGATGTGCGCAAACCCGATGTGCGTTATTAACCCTACGATTGATGACACTCATTGTCCTCACTCAGAGTTGGAGGCAAGCTATGTATAGTGGCAATACGACCTGCACCCTTAGTATTTTTATTTGTCAGTGACCAGGCCACCACCGTTGACCATGTTTTTGCGCAGTAATTGCACTTAACCCCAGCAGCAGGACGATGAGGAGGCTATCTGGTTGCCGTAGTGAGCTAGTCTCAAACGGCGGTTTCACCCCTGTTCAAGGCTCAATCTTCGGGCGGCTTGTCGCACATGCCAACTCTTGAATCAGCATGTACTCATTAGCGAAAACCAGACAGTTTTAATCGAGTGTCATAGCCCTCTGTTCGTTGATGTACATTGCCATGGGCATCGGAAGACAAGGCATTCTTTATGCTCCTCAAATAAAACCAACTGACAGAGTTGCGCATAATCTGTGACATTTTGTGCAGTGCACCAACGGGTAAAAGCGCCTCTTTCTCTCTGGCGAATTCCACGAAGGTGTGTCTATCGGTTTTACGCAAGTGTCAAACGCAAGCACAAGCTCATATGCGCGCAAGATCGCACACTCTTAACCCATCGTAATTTTGCACCTCTGCTCTCTAATGATCTCGAGGTCTTCAATGTGACCCTCTCCTCAGATATGCAAAAAAAAAAAAGTGGAAAAAAAAACAATCGGTCTTCCTATAGGAACTCCAATCCACCCAGGAATGCACTTACCTTATTCCGCAACACTTGCAAAAAACTATACATGTTAAACGCGAGACCCAGATAATACAAAACAAAAGACAGAATTCTAAATCTTCTGACAAAGAAGCCAGAAGACACGGATGCGAGCCCCCAATCAATTCATGTTACGGCCATGTCTAGGCGTCGGCATGGATAGATGACATTGGAGATAACTGAAAAATGGGGGTTTTTATTCAGGTTCAAGCATTAAGTCATATGTGAAATTAAACGACAAAATGCAGAACAATTATGGTCTCACGCAGGAGACAGAAAAAGGAAGAGGTGGTAAGGCTTAACCGCAAATCTTTGTGTTGAGAGAGAGAGAGAGAGACTGCTTCCAGGGTCTGTGCCGTGTTCCAATACCCGTACTTCCATGAGTATACTTAAAGGAAGTACACTTTCTGCACTATCCGTACTCACTTGAGGTACACTCTTTTTTCAGGATGTGAGTGTCTTTCCAAATCGAGTTACTCTGTGGTGCAACTTACCGGAATATATGATCGGATGCGACAAGCCGCAGCTGCAGGCGCTGTTACTTCGGCTATCTCATTATTTTTTCGAGTTGAAGCGCTCAGCCTGCTCGCCTCTTCCGCTACGTAAGCTAAGATGGCTGCCGTTGAGTACGGAGAGTGTCCTTCGATCCACACTTCACGATTAGCCCGTTTTGAGTACGACATCCGGGTCCTTGAAGTGTACTTCTTTTCGCCGGATCTGAATTGGAACGTACTGTGTACTCAAATTTTGGCTAGTAAGTACGGACAGTACGGGTATTGGAACACGGCACTGGTCTGCTTAAGTAGCCTACACCACCAGGTGTAGGTGATGATTGCCAATTGGCAGCTGGAAGCAGGTGAAAGCTAGAAAATAAGCCACAGAACATAATAGCACCAGCAGGGGGTGCTAGAGTGCATAAACAACCTAAACAATATAAATAGGGTCCATAGCCATGGTAGAAGGACACTAGGGGACATTGTAGGGAGACACTAGGGGACATGGTAGAGAGACAATGAAGACCTATGTGAGTGAACTCTGTTGTCGGGCTTTGGTGCTGGGCCATTTATAGTGTGCAACATGCCTCCTCATTCCTCATTAGATACACAAAAAAAAAGCAAGCAACAATATGAAAAATAATAATATTGGCTGTCCTCTGCTGAAAGAGGGGAGAGAATGATACTCATTTCCCGGCTAAAAGGCTGGCATATATATACCGTTAAGGCATTTAACATAGCAAATGAATCAACGCACAACCGCTTACTGTCTCTAAATCCTGCCATTGAGGATCTATTGCCAATGACCGGGCTTTGTCCAGGCTCACAGCTTCCCTCTCCCGACCAGATCCATCCCGGTCTACCCCGGTTTCAACACCTCAACCCTGCTCATGTTGTGCTTCAGATGGATCCTCCCCAGTGCCTGTAGTACTGGTATCGGAGCTCGGATGTTAAACTTCTAAACCATCACAGAGAGAAACATTTTGTGGAAGCGGGCATGTTTGCCGTGCGGATTAATCATGGCTATTAATCGTGGCAATGTGTTGTAGATAGTGGTTTGAAGACAGCAGGGGGCAGCACCCTGGCAGGTCCACATGAAGGCTGGGATATGAATCCCTATCCCCTAACAGGCCAGGCCTGCTGATGAGCCCTGTGGGTACGGCCCGCTTTGCACTCTGCAGTTCCTCCAAGTTACATCAATCCTAATTAACAGAGCCCATTAAGCCCCCTCTCTGGAACTTTCCCTCATGCATCAATCTCCTTGGAAAAATACCTCCTCCAAAATAGGCTTTTGGCGTAAGATCGATGAAGACCAACTATCAATCCAATACAGGCCTGGGAGATACCAGTCAGGTGTGTGTGTGTTGTGTGTGGTGTGTGTGGTGGTGTGTGTGTGT
>OLKM01004267.1:0-23846 GCA_900291075.1 Melanogrammus aeglefinus | reverse complement strand
TTCCTCGCTCTCTCGCTCTCTCGCTCTCTGTGTGTGTGTGTGTATTTTGTATTAAACAAAGCAGTGTTAAGGTTGCTTTTTTCAATTGCAGTATAAAATTGCCATGCTTGAATATTTCAGTGTGAGGTTAGTGAGTTATGTTTTCTTTTAGAGTAGACCTTGTTCAGCAAATTGCTTATCACATGTACCTCATTTAGTTTCCCTTGAAATGCCTCCTTAGTTTCTTTGCCAGTGCTCAGTCTTGGGATTGTCACCTGCAGATCACTTGACTTGTAAATTGATGTTTCTCTTGTACTCTGTTGTCTTTTTGGCTCTGAATGTTTACACCTTGCTAAGACTGTGACCTTTTTTTTTATTTTGAGAAGAAGCTTACTTGTGGATGTTGGACATTCTTTGATATTTTTCCATTGGATCTTCTGTGTTGGATTTTTGTATTGTGACTTTTTACTGCTACCTACTGAGCATTTTCAACTGTAGCCAAATATTTTGGATATCCTTTTTGTATCTTGCTGGTCTACCATCGTGCCTTTGTTCAAGCACCTTTTTGACTCAGTAAAACATTTGAACTTGACTTCCCTTGTCTGCCTCTCTGCAATTGAGTCTCTCCTTTGGTCTTTTGGTAAACTGTCAGCCTGCTTAATTGATATCTGATACCTGAATTTTATATGCACTAACAAGTTTAGGAAATGTGTCTTGCTACCTAGACAAATATTACCTCAAGTCCTATGGACTTTTATGGTACTTATGGACCATAACGGGGGGAAATTGCACCACCTGAAAAAAATGTCAGCCGCCACTGGTCTGCTTATAGGTTGGAATGAAGCGGCCACCGATTATTGTCAGGCTGGATACTTTATTCGTAGTTCCATTAAAGACCCTGGGTCCGAGACCAGAATGCATTGCCATTGCGCGCCCACTCGAGTTTCATGGTCCATGAAGCTCTCTTGATCGTTTGATTTGAACTTGAGACATACTTTAGAAATCCGCTTGAATTTCTTCGTTTTTTATATGCCATCGAGCATAAATTTTTGTATATAGTATATATTTAATGATTGTAGATAGATTTTAATATAGATATTTCCCATTTTTAAATAATTTTTGTACAAAATAATTGACCGTTTTGCCGTCGATGGCCATTCATCGGAGGCTGGAGACGTCCATGTGGTTTACCGGAAGTCAGACGAAAGTAAAACACGAATTCAAAACAGAGGCGCGCAGTGCATCATGGGCTCGGACCCAGGGTCTTTAACTTAACAGTACACGTCTTTTGCAAATGTAAGTGTACACCGATGCCGTGTTCCAATACCCGTACTTCCATGAGTATACTTAAAGGAAGTACACTTTCTGCACTATCCGTACTCACTTGAGTACACTATTTTTTCAGATGTGAGTGCTGTTCCAAATCGAGTACTCTTGGTGGTGCACTTACCGGAAATGACGATTGCGGACAGCCGCAGCTGCAGGCGCGCTGTCATTTCGGTATCCATATGATATTTCGAGATTGAGCGCTCGACCTTGCTCCGCCTCTTCCGATACGTATTCTAGGATGGCTTTGCCGTTTGAGCTACGGAGAGTGTCCTTCGATCCACACTTCAACGATTAAGCCCGTTTTGCGTACGACATCCGGGCGTCCTTGAAGTGTACTTCTTTTCCGCCGGATCTGAATTGGATCACGTACTGTGTACTCAATTTGTCGCTAGTAAGTACGGACAGTACGGGTATTGGAACACGGCACAAGTGTGCATTTCTTGAAATGTAGCCCCTACTACGATAACCTTTCCCTCCTAATAGCCTCACCCAATCGCACCACCGAACTTTGTCATAGGCTCGGCCAATCAATGACTTACATGCACGTGTGTTGGCGAATGGGAGGAGAGGAGAGGGCGGGACAAGAGAAGGTTGGCGGGAAACAAAGAAGAGAATGGCGGCTCGGAGAGGTAGGCCTACGATGCGGACGGAGATTTAGGTTTGATCGATCGGTTTAAGGACAGTTTAGCTCTTAGTTATTGCGTGTGCTACATGTTTTACTCTGAGCTACTGTACAATTACGGCTTGAGTGGCGAGTGGAAGACTCCACGCCATCAGCGCTGAAGATTCATCCGGTGTCTATGCATTAACCAGTATAGTTTGCATAGTGCGAGGCGACCGTCCTCGCTAGGTAGTGCAAAGTGTCTATTCAGCTATAGCTTACTAACCCGTCGCCAACGTTGGAAGCTTGTCAAGCCAGAGAACGAAGAGCCAGCTCGTTTACTGCTCCAGCCCGGGACGTATCTGTGGCTCATCTCACCTGCTCTCTCCCTGCTTCTCTCGCGCCTCAACACGGTGCGGTGGGTGAGTAAATAGGATACCCTGCCACTCATTACTACAATTTTCAACGGAGAGCAACGCGCTCACGATGGACCTGTTCAATTGGTGAACGGTCGGCACATACGTTACGTGGACAATCCGAACCAAAAGGGACATTGAACCGAGAGTGGACATTGAGTGGTGTTATGTGTATGGTGCAAAAACGTTTTTGAGGTTATAATTGTTACTGTTGTTTGAATTGCATTAATGAACGTATGCTGTTGCTATTTACATTTTATCTGCAGTGTATTGTATTAGGGGTACATGCTGATAGTGTTGAAAACTATGAAAGTGTTATTGAGCCACGTTGGTGAAGTGTATATATGAGGTTTTGAACATTATATGGTGGTTACAGTTAGATAGGGAATCTATTCCTATGTGCTTTACATTTGATTCATACGTGTATATCTTTTACTTTTCATTTTAATTTTCTATTTTATCTAGTATAAGAAGACTAGTATTTAGTGTAATAAATAACCACTTATTTTTCAACTGTTACACTTTTGCTTTTATGTGGAGTTTTCCCATCTTCTCTGAAGTAGGTGCGTCTCATCCTCTGAAAGTATAGTGGTTAGGGGGAATACAGGGTAAGATACACACACTGATATTCTGTTCTTTAGGTCTTCATCGTGACAGGTCCAAATCCTAAAGCCTAAGCTATTGTACTTTAACTGAGCAGGTAGAGTAGACCCGAGACTAATAGGTCTGGGGGTTAGGGACTTAGATCCTCTGACTTCCAGCCATTCAGGGAAGAGTGATTTACCCTTACTAAGCGGACGTAGGTCCCGTCCGCTACACAAAGACACAACCGGACTCGTTCATTCACTAAACTGCGCAACCGCTGAGGAAGGCCGAGCTCTCTGAAGGCCGATATATGCTCTGTTTTAGACGTAACGCGTAAGCACGTAAGATACATAACCCCCCCTTGCGCAGTAAAATATTCCCCCCTTACGTTGCTTAAGGTGCGTCGGCCCAAATTCCTGACTATGCGACTAAAGGCCTATTTTAGGGTCGTTTTAGACGCAGAGACGTAAGCACGTAATTTACACAAGGGACTTGTTTTAGACACGTTTTGATTTACGGTCCCCGTAAGGTTCCTTAAGGATTGCGCGTGTTGCAAGGGGATTCTCCGCCAGAACAGTAGGGGGAGCAACGAACGAATCTGTTGGCGTGGAAGTGGAAATCGTAGCGGAAGAAGAGTAGCAGTAGCTTTAGGTTAGCGGTCTTTTTCCACCACTCCTGAGTCTGAACGATGTTAAGGTTGAGTCGAAGGACAGTTGAGGGAGCTGGAGCTGATAAGCATTGAAAAGCAAATGATTATATTGCGAAGGAGGAAAAGGATACGAGAAGAACTTTTACGGAGACGGAGACGGAGATGGGATGTGCGTCCATTGATTGATGTGGTTAGCTGGCCAATCCACAGTCCTTGCGAGCTGCGTAGGGCCGTAGTGTTTTAGTCGCATAGTCAGGAATTTGGGCCGACGCACTTAAGCACGTAAGGGGGGATATTTTACTGCGCAAGGGGGGGTTATGTATCTTACGTGCTTACGCGTTACGTCTAAAACAGAGCATATATCGGCCTTAAAACACTACGGCCCTACGCAGCTCGCAAGGACTGTGATTGGCCAGCTAACCACATCAATCAATGGACGCACATCCCATCTCCGTCTCCGTCTCCGTAAAAGTTCTTCTCGTATCCTTTTCCTCCTTCGCAATATAATCATTTGCTTTTCAATGCTTATCAGCTCCAGCTCCCTCAACTGTCTTCGACTCAACCTTAACATCGTTCAGACTCAGAGTGTGGAAAAAGACCGCTAACCTAAAGCTACTGCTACTCTTCTTCCGCTACGATTTCCACTTCCACGCCACAGATTCGTTCGTTGCTCCCCCTACTGTCTGGCGGAGATCCCCTTGCAACACGCGCAATCCTTAAGGAACCTTACGGGGACCGTAAATCAAAACGTGTCTAAAACAAGTCCCTTGTGTAAATTACGTGCTTACGTCTCTGCGTCTAAAACGACCCTAAATAGGCCTTGAGTGGCCAACGACGTGCGTCGCGAGTCGACGTAGGTCGCATTGGTCGCATAGGTCGCTGTGTTGGTCGCTCGTCTGGCTGCTTTCAGCCGCTGTGGTCGCTGGCTGGCTCGGTCGCTCAAAGTCTATGGGCGGTCCTTAATCAGTTTAATTTGCATGTTATTAACGGTTTTTTTTGCGACAGTTGAAGTACCAGAAAGCCATGCTCTGTGGCGAAAGCTTCCTAGCTCTTCATTACAAATATTATTTTTATAGGCCTACAGTTTAAAATGATGAAATAGTTGGTCTATCAGCATCAATAAAAATGTATTAGTTGTAATTTGGGGCGTATTCAAATAATGTATTTTATATCTTTTATATATATATTTATATGGGATGCAACGGTACAGTTTTCCCACGGTTCGTTATGCATCACGGTTTTTGGGCTACGATAACGATACGGTTTCGATATTTTAATATACAACTACTCAGACTAGCAAAGGGAATATTGCAATGTAAAAATAATTAAAAGCAGCACAGATATAATCAAACCACAAACTTTATTAAAAAACAGTGATCAGATCAAATTAAACAGCAAACATAAAACCACACAAATTAAATATTAAGTTAAGTACTAAACACTACAAATACAATTAAATGTAAACATGACAACACCCCGTCCTGACATACAGCGATGCGACAGCGACGCGAGTGAGCGAGGAAAAGTGATTAGAATGTGTACTTTTCAATGAGCCTGTCCTGACGTGCCGCGAGCGACATTTCGCGGCGGTGTCCCGCCCCTAAACACTTCTTATTGGTTGATAAGTACACGCTGCTTCGTGTTGAATGTGTTTACATCCCTCGATGATTTGATTGGTTTGGATTCTTAACCAATAAAATACACTCGCGACAAAATCGTCACGCTGCATATCAGGAACACCTCTCGCGCAGTTTTCGTCGCCGTTTCGGCTCGCTCGCTGTATGTCAGGACGAGGTGTAAAAGCCAATCAGAAGGTCCCAGGAGCCAGCCAGCGCTCCTCAGCGTTCAAGGAAACGTACCGAAAATACCGTTGTTTGCCGTTGTGCATTGAACCGAACAGGGCGTATTGAACGGTTCGGTAAAATACCGAATATTGTTGCATCCCAAATATTATATATATATATATATATATATATATATATATATATATATATATATATATATACACATATATATTTGTTTTGTTAATTGTCATTAAGCCTAATAAGGTATGTTATGTACAAAGTTCTTCGTCATAGAGTGATAAAGACTTATATAAGTGCAGTGATTTAAGGTAATGGCGCAGTGGTACAAGCAGTAAAGATGATAGGTTAGTTATCGAGAAGGCAGGTGATTGATTCTCTCTACGGTCAGGTAATATTTTGCTCTTTTACTCAAACTTATTGACGTAATCGGCCTCTTACATTTTAACATTTTTGTATGATTTAGTACGATAATTACACGACGTAATGACGGGCTACGACGAAAAGCCAGCCACGGCTAGCTGCTGGCTGCTGTCTGCCGCTGGCCACTGGCTGTGGCTGGCAGCTGGCTCTGGCAGCTGGCTCTGGCAGGCTGACCGACTAGGTCGCGACCATAAAAGCATCGCGACCCTTTTGGCGGCAATTAGGTCGCAACCAACCAGAGGTATGGCTGAATGAGCGACCTGTTGCAGCCAGCCATTGTCGCCATGGCTGCTACCACAACCAAAAGTCTATGTTATCAGTTAACATCTCATTGAACAGAATAGATATACGTGCGTAAGTATAATAAAACTGTACATACAATAATATATAGCTTAGATATTGATAGACCAATAGGCCTTTTTTTATAATATATATAGATAAATATGCCCATTGGTCTATCCTTCTATATTTAATTAATTTTAAATTAACTTTGTAATACAGTGAAGTGTACAAATGTATATTGATTAAATTGTATAGCCTATTGGTTTTTTAAATGTCTGACTAATAAAATATTATATGAAGAGAGTTAAAGTGTAATATACTTTGATATAAGTGGAACAAAACAAATAAAAACTTAACTTTAATTCACAGACCCAATAGTGTAAAAATAAAAGTAAAACTAAATATATAATGTGTCACGGATGATAATAGTCAAGTTGTCAAATGTATAAACCAAAGAACAAAATATGAAAATTGATGTGAAGTTACAATTTTCTAAAAAAAAAAAGTGTCAATAATAATAGGCTATAGTAATACTATAAATGCACAATTTAAAGGGCCAGTTACTACACAAATCTATAGTATATAAAATGTGTGTGTAAAGCGGCCCAATCATCAAGTATATATGCTAACTCAGAATGTTTTGCATATTAATTCTATTCAATGAGATGTTAACGATAGCATAGGCTTTTGGTTGTGGTAGCAGCCATGGCGACAATGGCTGGCTGCCACAGGTCGCTCATTAAGCCATACCTCTGGTTGGTTGCGACCTATTTGCTGCCAAAAGGGTCCCGACGCTTTTTTGGTCGCGACCTAGTCGGTCAGCCTGCCAGAGCCAGCTGCCAGCCACGGCAAGCCATGGCTGGCCTGTCGTCGCAGCCAGCCAGCGTCGCAGGCAGCCCTTCATTATGTCGTATAATTATCATACCATCGTACTAAATCATACTAAAATGTTAAAATGAAAGAGGCTGATTGCGTCAGTGAGTTTGACTAAAAGAGCAAAATTATTGCCAACCATGGAGAGAATCGATCACCAGGCTTCTTGATTACTAACCTATAGGGCTGTAACGATACGCGTATCAAACCGAAAATCGCAATGCTCAAAGCCACGAAACTGTCTCGCGGTGTGAGTAGGCAGAATCGCGATTCGCCCTTTCTTACTCCCATTATCCTTCCAATCCAGATCCAGCCACATGATATGAGCTGTTAGTTCTAGGGTTTCCGTTGTCCGGTAATAAAAAAAGACTGACACACACGCTACCGCTCGCTCTCCTCGCTCGTCCACTCACTCGCTGACGTCGCTCAAACACACACACAGCCATTCTCGCGCACACACATACGCTACTCGTAAAAATCGTTGCGTATCAAACGTTCATGTTTTTTCACATCTATTTGAAAGGCTATTAAACATGTTGCATTCTATACGGCCTGATTATGTCATTGTTTAAGCTACATAGCCCAATAAGAAGCGATAATAGGATATTTGACCGGCATGTCATGAAAATGAAACTTATGCAGGTCACTTCGATCGGCACCCTTTTTTTCTAGCTGGTTAGTGCTACCAAACTATTCAAATTAAAATTATTTATTTGACATTAATATCATAAAATACATAAGCCTAAACCACAAAACTAGTTGAGGATTTTTTTGCTTACCTGCAAACATCCTCCAACTGCGTCATGTGACGTCATGTGACGCTTGCCTTCAAACAGTTTGGCTCAACAACGTGAGTGAGACCCACAGAGGAGCAATGGCTAGTTCAGATAGCCGTGAAATTGCTGACCCTCCGAGCACATTTAGGTCAGCAGTATGGCAGCATTTCGGCTACCCGATTGAAGATAAGGATGGCAATCGTGTTGTCGACAAGACCCGTACCATTTGCCGTAAGTGTTTTAAGACGCTTCCTCAAGTGATGGGGAACACTACCAACATGCAAATGCACATGCAAAGGCACCATCCTGAAATTAGCTTAAGTGGAGCCAAGAAACTCCCGCAGCAACAGCAGTCTACTCTGACGAATATATTCGAAAAAAAGTTGCCAATTAATTCGGACCGCGCACAAAAGATAACCAGGGCAATTGGACTTTTTATGGCTCTGGATATGCGTCCCTTTTCTGTGGTCGAGAACGAGGGCTTCAAGAATTTACTACATCTGCTCGAGCCCCGCTATGAAATGCCAAGTCGGGCCCATTTCTCTGAAAATGTGCTTCCAAAATTCCTAAAAGAAGAAAAATCTAGGTTAGAAGAAGAATTGAGAAGCAATGACTGCATCGCAATCACCACCGATGGGTGGACGTCCCGTGCCACGGACAGTTATTTAACCATAACTGCGCATTATATCACGGACCAATGGAAAATCGCAAACCCTGTCCTTCAAACACGGGCAGTGTTTGAGAGTCACACAAGTGAGCACTTGGCCGAAATCTTGAGACAGGCTATGGCAGAATGGAAAATAAACAGATCAGACGTCCCCATTCCCGTGACAACTGACAACGCAAGAAATGTTGCCAATGCTGTCGTAGCAGCCGGATTTTCCCCACATATTCGGTGCTTCGCCCACACAGTCAATCTTGGTGCGCAGAGAGGAATGGCCATTAACCAGATGTCCCGACTCCTCGGTAGAGTCAGAAAAGTTGTCACTTTTTTTCACAAAAGCACAACAGCTGCAGCTGTGTTAAAGGAAAAGCAGAAGATGCTGAAGTTGCCCTCACACAAGCTGGTCCAGGATGTATCTACTAGGTGGAACTCAAGCCACGATATGCTCGAGCGCTACCTTGAGCAGCAGGCTGCCGTTTTCTCAGCCTTCACGGACAGGAGTGTGAAGAAAAACATAAAGGACATCGTCACTCTCTCTGATGCTGACATTAAACTGGCAGAGGACGTCGTCCAGGTGCTCAAACCCCTTAAAACGATCACTACCCTCATGAGCACGGATCAGATGCCTACAATATCAATGATTCTCCCATTGAAACACAGAATCCTGGCCTCAATGAAGCACAGCGGCTCTGACTCAGCAATAGTTAAAGAAATCAAAACTGCCATTGCAACGGATTTTGAGGACCGCTACCCCGAAACTGATAGGGCACTAACTGAGTTTCTCCATGCGAGCACTGCACTTGACCCTCGGTTCAAATCCCTACCTTTCCTGGATGAGGCCACCAAAGCCACAATTTTCAACAGCCTGACTGAGAGAATTCCGGAAGACAGTTCACAGACTGTTCAGGTATTTAACTTTCAATATTTGATATAATTAATTTCAATAAAGTGCTGTTTAAATCAGTTAGGCTTATAATTGAAATGCACAAACTGGCTATACTGTAATGTTATCTTGCATTACTGGATTTCATAGGCTACTTTGATGTTAATTAGATTTAACAACATTATATTTCAACTGTGATTTTGTCTTAGGCCCAGCCTTTCCAGATGAGGATGACAGATGAGGAATCAGAGGCGGCCTCCAGCACCAGTACCAGTGACGGTCCACCTCCAGCGAAAAGAGCGCCAATGGCTGAACTGTTTGGAGACTTATTTCCAACGGAACATGGAACATCATCCAAGCCATTTTCTCAGGTGGTGGAAGAGGAGGTACAACATTACAGATCAGTGCAGAGCCTCTCAGTGGAAGAATTTAAAAATCTCTTAAATCCACCAATCAGGTTTGGTGAAGGAAGCTCTTATTGTTTATTTGTTTACAGCACAAGTTCAAGCCTGCTACCTCAGAAGGAAAAGGAGCTATTTAATTTACTTTGTATTAGAATAACTTAATTGACATGGTGTTTTGAATCCTTTGTTCTATGGAGTTAAATTCCATTTTATTTTTCTACAGTATTATTTTGTTAGAGAAATATAGAGAGAAATATAGAGAAATCTTTGGTTATATATTATTTTGCTATACAAATATTATTCTTCTCTTCAAATCTGTTGATAGTGTTCCAATTGTTTGTTATTAAGTGTTCCATTAAGTTAATTGTTATACGTGTTTAAATAAAAAACTTTTTAAATTTAAAAAAATCGTGGCATGTATCGAACCGTGGGTCAAAAATCGTGATACAAACCGAATCGTGATTTTTTGTATCGTTACAGCCCTACTAACCTACCATCACTACCGCTTGTACCACTGCGGCATTGCTGGAAAGTGTTACACTTATATTGTAACATGATTTTAACAAATAAGTCTATCGCTCTATAACGAAGAACTTTGTTAGGAGGCGTAACTTGTAGTCGTAGGAGGCGTAACTTGCACCAGGAGGCGTAACATGTAGTCGGAGGCGTAACTTGTAGTCGGAGGCGTGTCTAGTACTTTTCTAAATCGCGGAAGGGATCTGTATGTAGCAGACAGTGGTGCGCGGGTACATAAATGACCGGTAATAAATGACTGGTAAATTTACTTACCGTCATGGATATCGGAAGACCCGACTTCAATGAAGATCTCGTGTGAACCGTGATTTACAACGCTTTTTGTTTACCGTGAAAAGAGAAAGATCTCGCGTGGACCGCGATTTAGAAAAGAACAAGTTACGCCTCCTAGTGCAAGTTACGCCTCCGTCTTGCAGGACGCAGACAGATTCTATTGGGCATCGCCGACAATGAAATAATCCTAGGTTAACCCGGTTACTAATTCATAACCGATTAGCAGATTGTCTACTCGCCACTCGGGTACCCGAGTATCCGAGTAACCGTGCACATCCCTTACGAAATGTATAAATATCTGTTTCAGATATAAAGTGCTACACAAATGTAAATATATATAATAGGCTACATCAAGGCAGAACAAGAGCCCAACTACCTTCATTAGAAAGAAACGACCAACAACCATGTATGTTAGTAGGCTAAAGAACGGAAACTATTGAGTCGCTGATCTATTGAATAATCACTGGCACACTTTATCTACAACACATATATTTCATTGTCAGCTTAGTCTTGCATTGGACTTCAGGAGGGGAACACAGGAACAACATAACATGTACCTCAAGAAGGCAGATGGGGCTCCTACTCCATAGGCAAGCAACCCAGCTAGAGAAAGGTCTGAACATTTACACCTTGCAAGATAACGAAAAATAAAATGCTAATAATATTAATTAAAATAATAACATGAACAACAAAAATAACACAGGTATCATTAAAAAAAAAATTCGGTTACAGTTTGATTAGACCTATTATTTTTCTCTGCTAGGTTGATATGAGCAAATTAATGAGTATTTTCAGATAGGCTACCGACTGATTTTGAGATATCGGCCCCTGGGCACGTGGACTACGCAAGCCCATCCCTCCCCCCCCCAAAAAAGATACAAATAAATGCATCTTTATTTAAACAAAACAGGTTTTACAAGGGTTGCCATTTTTAGCGATTTGAACGAATTTCGTTAGTTTATGATATTAAGAATAGTCAAATATAATTTTCTTGAGGCTATTCAATAAGAAAGTGACGGATCAGCTAAGTAAAGTAAAATGCGCAGGCACAGCGACCTCAATAAAAGTCAGCAGCATATAAATTTTCGCTTGTTTTTGCTTAGCTGTTCCACTTAGAGTTCAGCGTTACAAAAAGAAAAATCACAATTTCATTTTTGGTTGTTAAAGAAGGGGGAAAGTTTCTTTTTAAGTTGTTATTTGCGAGATTTAGTCCCAGAATGATACGGTTTAGATTGTCGGAATCAGTGGAGGCTCAGCTTTCATATAATATATAGTTTGTGCAGGTCCAATTTCGTGAAAAAGATTGCTATTGCAGGGCTCTCAAATCTCACGCATTCGGCGTGAGACACACGCAATTCAACCCATGCACACGCTCACAAGCCACACTTCGTATTTCTCACGCAGAGAAATTACCAGGATAGCGCCCACCAATTTGGGCCGCTATACAGTGGAACAGGTTACCCTTCCCGTACGTAGGGTAACCAGACGTCCTCTTCCAGTAATGGTGGAGAAAGTAACAGACCGGGGAACATGGGACCCTTTTTCCAGAAAAAGGGTCCTATGTTCCCCCCGCAACAGTGGGGAACATAGGACCCTTTTTCTGAAAAAGGGTCCTATGTTCCCCGGTCACATACATATGGGGGAACATAGTACCCTTTTTGGGAAAAAAGGGGAACATAGGACCCTTTTTTTTTTTCTTTTTTTTTTTTTAAAGGGTCCTATGTCTCATACAAAGAGGGGAACATAGGACCTGGGGAACATAGGACCCGGGGAACATAGGACCCGGGGAACATAGGACCCGGGGAACATAGACACGCTCCCTGGAAAAACGGTAGGTGCCAGTATGAACTGGTAATTACCATTTTACATGAGTGGCATGCCAGCGGAAAAACGGTTTGCCTATATGCTATATTGCTCACGCTACTACAACACCTTGATAAAACACGAGTGAAAGAAATGATGAATGTCTAGCCATTGGAATCCGTGTATGGTTCGTTTTTTGGTTTTACTGATTTGGTTATGAAACGGAAAAAAGGAATAAACAAATAAAAGGCATTTTATTTGTGTTTGTGTGTTTGTTTTTTAAACCTGAAACATAAAAACAAAAATAGATACATTTATAGTTATAAGCTACACCAGAAGGCAGAACACAGCGGAGAAAAAAGAGCCAACCACCTAAACCAGCAATAAACTGTCTAATTATACAGTATTTAGCCTTAGTTATGGCCGCACTGGAACCTTATGGTGATTTTTTTCGTCAACTATTTGACACTGGAAAGGCACGACGAGATCAGTACCGCTCTAAAGCAATCTGGTGCTCCGTTATGACGGTGAGGAGGTTCTGTGTGGAGCACAATTCTTCGAAGAAGAAATTAGTTTCCGATGTAGTTTCAGATCGTCCACTCGCAGACTTAGCCGCCGGCTCTCACGGAAAACAATAAAGCTGGCCATTGTAGAATGCGACAGACTCGACGGAACGTTTGAAACGTCTTAATATGCATTTTCTTTTAAACCATGTGCCCTTTTCCTGGCATTCATTGCGGTTTTATCTAAATATCAAACAAACAAAACAAGCAACTGGACTATTCAGTTTTCCCGTTTTGATTTAAAAAACAGAAAAATGCAGTTTATTTGTTCATTACTTTGGCCCTTTTTCCGTTTCAAAACCAAATCAGAAAAACCAAAAAACTACTTAATTGTTTTTTCTGGGTTTTTTTTTAAATCGGAATATGCAGAGAATGAACCATACACGGATTCATAGGCTACAGTGCCACCCCCTGATAGATATAGGGACCTGCCTCTATAGTGATCGCTCTAAATCTCTGTTATCGATTAGCAAGACCTGTTTAGGTGGCTACTAGACTTACTACCGTCACCGGAGCAAGTCCGGCTGTTTTCAAAAGCATCTGTCAATAGGCCTTATGCGCAACATTCTTCCGGGTTCTACAAAACAGTGGTCTTGGCTTCCGGTCATCCGCTGCTCAATAAGCTGAGTTTATTATGGCGACCTTCTACAGCCGGTGTTTACAGGAGCTACCCCGAACAACTATTACCGATGTGCACAGTATTGCCAAACGGACGTCCAGAGCCCCGGGGACTCTGTTAGACAAGGGATTTAAGTTTTACGCCTCCTCATTTATTCATAATTATGAAGGTATTTACATTTGTAGCTTTTGCTAATAGCGCTCGTTAGCGTTAGTTAACTGTAAGTAGCCTAGTTGTGTACTTGTATGCTATCAGTTAGTTTAGCAGTATTTTTGCTCACAGACAATTAAGACAATCAGAGGAAGACTGCATTTTAGCGATGGGTTTATACTACCAACAGTATAATTACTACGATGTCCTGTGTGTTTTAGCTGGTCTTTGTCGACGTGGTACGCTGGTCGTATGTGTCTAGTAGACGCATAAGACCAGACACTACTATCCTAGTAGACTCTACTAGGATAGCTGCTAGGTTTAATGTCGACTAGCTGCTACCGTTCTAGCAGGTGTTTCAGATTTCTAAAACATTGATTTGTATAAAGACAACTGTGATGAATGAATGAATGAAATGATGCTGTATCTTCTTTTCCACCAGTTTCAAACAAAGACAGGTTGAGAGGTACTGTCACTGTCAGAGCAGCTTGTCACAGGTCCATGCAGAAGAATGAAAAACCACACAGCTTGAGCGTAGGCTATGTTCAGGGATGGGTTTGTTAAATTGTCTGTTTCAGTTCAATGACTGTACAGAATGCGTTCATCAAGCCTCTCAGAATGAATATATTTACACTGCAACTGCTTTCATTTGGCCACCAGCATGTTCTCAACTATGTAAACACCATATTCACAAATACAACACATTCTTCTGAGACACTTGATAAATGGCTATAGTCTACCTGTTAGTGAAAGAAGGTAATTTGTGCAAAGTTGATTGACAGTTAATATTTCTATCGACACATATTTGGTATACCTCTACTCGTATGGTTAACAATTTTTGTATACTAAACACACACACACTATACCGATAAAATCATTAGGACACTTGCCATGACATTACATTCGAAAGCTATATATATGGGTTTCCTCCCCTTTTGCAATTGCTACTACTTGCAACTATTGACACCCTGTAGTGGCAGGCATTCCAGTACTGAGCAATATATGTTTATTGTGGTAGACTTGTAGGAAGCCCCTTGTCTTAATTTAGTGGTATCTGTTCTGCCAACTGTCCAATTGTCTCTTTGTGTATTGTATACAGATAGTGCTTCGTGATTCAGATCCCGTCATCATGACCTCAAGTCAGTGTTCATGCAAAGCTGGCACAGCAGTATGCAATCACACTGCTGCACTGCTCTTTCAGACAGCTCATTACTCCGAGCTCAATATCCAGGTTGTCCCCCCTGTTCATGCCTGTACAGAAATGGAACAACAATGGCACAAGCCCAGAACTGCAGTAAGGGTTGAGGCAAATGCACTGTATATGTATGTAATAGTTAAGCTATGTGTGCTGCAATAAAATAGTAATTTGCTAAAATAAAGTATAGTGATCTAAGGTTAGAAGCATTAGAGGTGCAGCGTAATATAATGGCGACTCTTTACTTCATAAGGGAGTAAAACCCGGGCCTGTAAACAGCATGATTGTTACAAGACCCAGGCTTAACAGGTGCATGGAAGGAGGAATCAGGTGAGGTGTAGTCACTGAGGTCATACATGTAAACATTAGCTGGGGCACAGCAGGTTATGATTTGTAACAATATCACTGTATTTGGAGGTCACGAGCAGTTACTGAAACCATTAGACTATGCATACCACATATTTTACTTTTACAATTGGAACCTTTTCATAGTAGAATATTACCTTTACCACTTTGTTTCATAGAAGTACACTCTCCAAGGGTGTGCATGGGCACCCTTTTGATATTGGGCTGCTATGCATTGAGGACACATACGAGGACTTTGCTATAGAAGAGAGGCCCCTCATAGCAACTATGGCAATAAGTCCTGAGAAAACGCTGGTGGAGACATCATTTGGCTTAGCCCAAAAGGGAAGTGTTCTGTCTTATCAGCAGCCTATACTACCCACTAAAGTGATCACAATCCACATGGATGCTCCACCTTTCCCAAAGTTACCCATTGATGACTATCAGCTTCCCCCGACAGACATGCTGGAGTTATCACTAACAGACGAACAAAATTTTCATCTGAAAAGTTTGACTGTTACATTAGAAATGACCAGAAAGATTGAAGAGGCAACCAGAGAGCAGGGTGGAAATGTGGAGTGGCATCAGCTGCGCAGGAGTAGAATAACCTCCTCTCACTTTAAAGAGGTGTGTTTTGTGAGGGGAGAAGGCTCAGCACAGTCACTGGCTGAACGCATGCTGAAGGGAACAAGGCAGACAGCAGAGATGAAAAGAGGTGCACACACACACACACATAACTGTCCATTTCTAAATGAAATTAACCGTTACCTTTCAATGACATCAATCTCCTAATTACAATAATTTGCATTATGATCACTGTATTGCGATCATTCAACTCAAATTTAGAAACATCTTCTATTCAAACAGGTGCAGATATGGAGTTCACAGCAGCTGAAGAATACAGCAAAATCAGGAACGTGAACTACATGCCTACAGGCCTAATTATTCACCCTGATGCCCCATGGCTAGGCACCTCACCAGATGGCCTTGTATTTGACCCTCTTGCACAGCCACCTTTTGGCCTAGTTGAGATCAAGTGCCCCAATGTTAACAGCTATGTAGATTGCAAGTACCTTAACATGAAAGAGGGAACACTGCTCTTAAAAGAATCACACACATATTACTGGCAGGTGCAGGGGCAACTTATGCTTACTGGAATGACATGGTGTGATTTTGTCATTTGTGCCCAAGAAGACATGCTGGTCCAACGAATAGTTGTTGACCCAGAGGTCACAAAAGTAATTAGACAGAAGGCAGACAAGTTCTTTTTCAAGATTTACATGCCCAAGTACCTGACCAGACGTTAGGTACTGAGCACAACATTTAATTGACAATCATTTTCATTAAAATCATTTTCTGTTTCAATCATTTTTCATGTATTTACAATAGGTAGAATGGGTTGGGGGGGGGGGGGGCTGCTAAACAACATTGTCAAAATAACAACTGAAACAAGAACAGTTAAAGAAAATGTGTTGCAATTTTGGGAAGGCTGCTAAACAACATTGTCAAAATAACAACTGAAACAAGAACAGTTAAAAATTTGTGCAATTTGAACTTTAAAATATTAAAAAAAAAAATTATGACAACGTAGTTAAGGCGGCAGGCGTGTGTTGCTTAGGCAGCCGCCTAAGCTGTAAAGTGCTGTGGGAAACCCTGGGTAAATTAGATCATCTATTTGGCCCACGCCTTGACCAGTGGTTTGTTCTGATAATTAGATAGAAGGCAGGCTACTGCGAAAAGCTGGTTGATACTACCATTAATAGTCAAAGGGATGATGGAATCGAATAATTTATTTTGTTTTATGCGCCTAATCACTCTCTCCACGTGTATTCTCAGCCTGGCAATTTCCTGAGTAGCTAAAACATCTTCACGAGACAGCTGAGAGTTCCTTCCCAGAAAAGGTGGTCTGTGTACTTTGCCCGGTACTAAATCATCAATTGAAAAGCCTTTATTAACCATTACAGCCATGTTTTCATCTAGTAGAGGGATGATTCCAGATTGCTTGAACAGTTCTTTATCGCTAATGGAACCAGAGTACAGTGTTGACACAAAGGTGACAGCACCGTGCGGGGACACACCAATCATTCCCTTTACTGTGGTATGAGACTTATACTGGGAGTACATCTCACTCTGCAAAAGGAGCGAGGAAGGCGTCTGACATTTTAGTTCAGTGCAGTCTACTATCACCTGTGTGTCAGAGTACTTTTCAAACAAGTCAGGCATCATGGCACGGACTGCATCAGGGGACATCCAAATGCCCACAGCACCCAAAACTGTGTAGAGAAAATTAGCCCAGGTCCTAATTGTTCTACTAACAGTTGATTGATGTACGTTGAAGCGGTCCGCTAGATCCCTCTCCTTCAGACCCAGAGACAGATAGACCAGAAAGAGGAACAGCTCATCAATCAGCGGTAGACAGCGGTTCTGTTAGTAAGAATGTACAAAGAAAGAAGTACATTGTGTAAGACAAATGTGTTTGTAACAGCATAGCACTACATCGAAAATATTCAAAGTCAAAGTGGCTTTATTGTCGTACTTCACATGTCAAGATATACAAAGGAATCAAGATGACGTTTCCCACTCTGCAAAAATGCAGTTCGTAATAGCAGCATAAGACTAAGATCTTTGTGACATTGACAGTGCAGAATGACAGTCAGTAAGTAAGTATACACAATGTACAATATGGACATGGTATGTACAGTAGGTATAGAGGAAGGGCAGCAGTGTACAGTGCAAGGGGACTAGCTGTAATAGTGCAAGCATGTGGCTGGGGAGTGAGGGGAGAGAATTTATCATTCTAACCGCTTGGTGTATGAAACAGAGTCTGGTGGAGCAGCTGTGGAGGATCCTGTACCTTCTCCTAGAAGGCAGGAGGCTGAACAGACTGTGTGCGGGGTGGCTGGTGTTGCTCGCGATTCACAACATAGACAAACAGAAAATCAGATGGTCTACTTACTGGTCTACGTGGTGGGTCAGCAGTCTCATCAGGAACTGTGGTTGACGAAGACTGTCCAACACGGACAATTCTCCTACTGACAGGTTCAACCTGATGCAACCAAAATGCATTGAAATGGCGGTAGCTGGCAAATCTGGGGGGGGGGGGGGGGTGCAATTGTAAGAACATGTTGGATTGGAGCCATACATCATGAGCAGATTTCTATCCTTTATTGATCAAGTAACTGTCTGGGCCACACAAAATACAATTTTCGGGGGTATTGATCAAGTAGAAAAATAGAATAGAATAGAAAATATCACTGCAACATACTTCAACTATCTTGTAGGCATAGCTTTTGGATTTTGAGACTTCTTATTAATCACAGATTCAATAACTTTTAACACACAATACATATACATATATGTGCATAAAATGTGGACTATGTTGATTGCCATGTGAAATTAGCACAACTAGTAGCCTTCCTGTGTTAGTGAAGCTTTATTGACAGAATAACTGGCACACACAGAAGGAGTAAGCAGAATTCACTGGAAGTGAATTAACGTTTCCTACCTCGTGTAAAAACCTGATGTGTCCTCATCGGAGGTCTTTGTATCTTTCAAGTCCGAACTTCTGCCCCAATGAAACCTCCAGTCGCCTCTGTAGCTCTATGATGACCTGCTGCTGTGCGTGGATTTTTTCGTAGGCCAGGTCCATAAATGCAGGTTCTGGTCTGCTATCGTAGTCGTGACACAAAGCCACGCTGGCATCGATCGGCACCTCACCCTCATCCTCAACCTCCTCCTCCTCTTGCCGCTGTGTCCTTTGCCACACGCTTTGCCGAGTGACCGGCAGGTTGTAGTTGTTCCAGGCGAACAACACCGGAATCGCCCCGGGTTTCAAACGGCGTCGGCCACCTTCAACGACATCTTCTGGCATAAAATGCCGACTGCAGACAGTGGTGTGTCTCCTTATAACGAATTTATTACGCCTAATGTTTCGGACCCATATCGCCCTAACTGACTCATCCTTTGGAAACTGGTGGAAACTTACGCTGGAGTTAAATTTCCCCGACACAGAACAGCTCGGCACACAACAAAAGCTGCTGTTCAGATGTTGCCGTTTCTGGTATTTTAACATTTTAACATTTGTGAAATTTTAATTTCACAAATGTTAAAATGAAATTTTAATCACACGAAATAGAATACTAAATACTAAATAGAATACACTAAAGCGAAACTTAGAAGTTACCAGGAGATCACCAACCGCTGCAGTCAACCACTGTACGGAAGTGAAAAGCGGAAATGATTAGACCCGTTTACACCTGTTTTCCGGTTCGAACGCTGGGCGCTCCGCATAACCCCTATTCAAAAACAAACAGATGGCACATACCAACAGAACGGACAAGAAGAAACGTATAAATCCCTTTAATTACGGCGTTATGTTGTGATATAAGCTGTGTTCGAAATCGTTCACTATCACGGATATAGTGGACTATATAGGGTGCTCGCCATTTTGTAGTGGTGTTCGAATTCTCAGTGGTTAATTTCATGCACTATATAGTGCCCTTAAATACCCAAAATTTGAGTGTACATACGATGTTCCCTACATGTTACTCCCGTATACCACAATGCAATGCGGTCGTATTTTCTGGAGAAGAAGAAGAAGCTGAATAAACGCGAAAACGAATACATTTAATGATTGAGTCTCCGGCTTTCGTTTAGAAATCTCAACAATTTATTTGGGATTTAACAATTTAAATGTAACATTCAAAATTAGTAAAAAAAATACCTTGATCAAGGAAATGTAACATTCAACATCAATAAAACCTCCAGCTTTCCTCGTGAGTGCCCGGTTTGTTTACATGATCTGGGCGCATCTGTCTGCGTCACACAAATACCCGGCGCATTTACTGAAGCAAATGACGTTTAGAATTGTTCAGCGTGATGTCCGAATTCTCGTTTGTTCGTTCCCTATATAGTGCACTATATCATGAACACTATATAGGGAATAGTGAGTGAGTGTATAGGGAACGAACTTTCGAACACAGCTATTGTTTGGAACGGCAGTTACCGTTCCTGAACAGCATATGAACGGCATACGGCATATGCCATGTTATGTCAGTTGTCGCGGGGGCACATGCCACAGGCCAATAAACGATCTCGGCGCTACTGCCTTTGGGGGCTCACGGCGAGCAGTAATTTTGGGGCCCCTGCATCTACCGGTACCTAATATGGCATAATGAGATACTCATACAAGGGATGAGCAATCACTAGCCTTCTTTCATGCAACTGTTAATTACTTATTTACCTTAGGTTTCCAGTAGGTCACAGCAGGGGGTTGGACTGGGCATTGTCTATTTGTGTCACCTGCAAAGTGAGAATAGCATACAAAAACAAAAAGATTAGGTATAGTGACACATATTACACACACAATGACGAGATAAGTATCGCATAAGTATGAGATAATTATCTCATAATTAAGAAATACTAACTCTTTATTATGAGATAGTGTCTCATTATTATCTCCTCGAATTGGAGTTGGTGTTTAAGCAAGATACAGCTCTAATTGCAGGTTTGTGGTGTAGGTTTCCAAAGTTTTTAATGAACCTATTCCTAGTTTTATTCCGAATTCCATTTTAAAGAGGCCAGGAGCTTTCAAACACACACAAAAAAATAAATAATTTTTCTATCATTATCTGTGCCAAAGATGAATGTATTTTAATATTTGTACATAAATTCCCGTCACTAATTGTTTTGATTTATTTGATTTGAATATTTTAAACTATTTGTTTGACCATAATGCAAGATATAAGCAAAATGCTACCTGTAGTAAGGAGCAGCCCATCGTTGACAAGTAGCCACTACAGCATCAGAATGAGAAAAATTGTAGACGCTCCCTAAAACAGATGTGCAGCCGGAACGTAGATAAAAGTGATGTTCTCGCACAGGTGTCGATAGCAAAAAATAAATGTCTGTGTAATTTTTGGTCAATACGGCGTCCTATAGGCCTACTGTACTCAACAAACTACACCCGTAATGAATTGCAATTGTGTTGATCAATCCGATCCGGTGAATATCAAACCTGCTGCTAACCAGCTCAGAGAGCCAGAATTGGTCGTATGCTGACACCTAGCGGTGGCCTTTTGAATATCACTCTTAAAATGTAAAAACATTGAACAATCAAAAAGCTACTGTTAGGGGTCAGCATGGGACCTCTCTTCTGGCCAATGCTGCTCAGTAATCAAATAATAAGTGATCCAGTTATATATTTTATGTTTTTTATATATTAGATTTTTTATCATGTGTAGAATTACATCACAGTATTAGTCAATCTATAACTGTATGTGTTCTTGTTTGGCAATACAGTGTTGTGACTTGTATTCAGGGATAGACTAACTAAGTCCCTAAATAAGTTGTGGTACATGGAGTTTGAATCGTTCCTTCTTAACCCTAGACGCAGCGCCACCTCTTGAGCTGTGAGCTGCGTTGCCTTTTGAGAGCAACAGACCTCTGGTGAACTGCAGCCGCGTCACCAGGAAGCAGGAAGCGGGGGGATTGCTTCACAGACCTCCCCCACACACATTAACGCGTGAACCAACACTGTTCTCTTCAGGATCCATAGGAGTAGCGTTGCCCCGGGAAGCTCTATTGTGAGACGGAGGAATGCAGAGGATGGGGTGGGGGTTGGGGGGGGTCATGTGACAGGGCAATAGAGGCTCTTTTGTCTCTCTCCACCAATCCCACACTCGAGGCTCACCGGCATGCTCTACCCAGACTACCTCGCGCTGTGGCGCTCCAGAATAGTCTAAACAACCACACACATAATATCCTAATCACACCGCATATTGGACCCGTGTATCGACCCAGTGCCGCTGTGTGTTGTAGTGTTCGTCTGCCTGTGTCTTTTGTAGGTCGTCACCAATAGAGAGCATTCGTAGTGTGAGTAGAGGTATAAGTGTACCCCAGGATCCAGCTGTATTTGTGTTACTTCGGTATCACATATACTAAAATTGGAACGATACAGAGAAGATTAGCATGGCCCCTGCGCAAGGATGACACGCAAATTCGTGAAGCGTTCTATCTTTTATGTTTTAATTCATATCACAACTTTCATAATTAAATATTTAGTTTTGGTTTTGGCTGAAACACTGCCCCCTAGTGGCGGAGTGTTCCGCTACAGCGCTCCTCCGCTGTCCTGGACCGCCGTTTACCAGGGGAATTTACGCCAGGAGCAGTTGAGCTACTCTTTCTGAATTACTTAAATGGCCCATTTTTTTTTCCCCCGGCTTATTGTTTTGTACCTGCATTTGTGTTTCATAACAAACTTATTTCTGCATTAAAATAACCGAATTCCCTGTTATCTCCGATGACTGAAGCGAATCTCAACTGTCAAAAATAGATTTATAATACTGCTTAATCGTATAATACACCCTTTGAAGATTCTTTATTTGTCATTGCACAAGTACAAGTACTTCACACGCAAAGAGAGCTCTACATTTAACCATCATGAGCACCACATGGGGTTCTGCTAGAGCTCTCATTCAGGCAGCCGCATGCTGCTTCTAGTGCCCAATGCAGCTAAAAGGCACCGAGCAAGGATGTGTTTTAGCGCGTCTTTAATCCACGTGACTGCTTAGATCTGTTTAGTTGCGTATCCTTTGCGTTCTTTTCGTGTAGTTTTGCAATATTTCACTGTGCTTTTCATTGGAAGGCTACGGTGGCCGAGAGGGGATCACAACACATGCAACGCCACAACACCTGCATATCAAGAAAAACACCTGCAAATTTCAGAAAACCACCTGCAAAATTCAGAGAAAAACACCTGCAATTCAGAAAACACCTTTTCATCGATTACACAACACGTGCGCTGCAAATGCCAAAACACATGCAAATTCAGAAAAAACACCTGCAAACTCAGAAAACACCTGCATCGACTTCACAACATGAGCCAAATAGGGAAACGAACTGCAAGTAATGACAACGGAAATGTGTCCTGGGGGGAGGAAGAAGGGGAACGCGGTCAGTCGCTGCTCGAGAAGCTGCTGCTCCGGTTGTAGAGACAAACTTTTTTGAGCTTTTTTGTTGCACTTGTGTGATTGTGGTTCATAGGAAATAAAGGAAAAGGGTATCACTTGGTGGGGGTTAGAGTTAGGTGGTGTTCTAGAGGCGGGTTCCGACCGACGACCTGTATAGGTCCGGAAAGGTGCCCGTTTCTTTTCTTTCTCTTTTATAATTTTTCCCGTCTTTTCTATCTAGTGTATAGGATGACTAAAGGGAGTAAAGGTGGGGGGAGGGAAGGAAGGGAAAAGGAGCAGTGCAGGGGTAGAGGCAGTAGTAGTAGCGAGGAGGGAAGAGAAAGGAGATTCAGGGTAGAGAAGGGAAAGATGGTAAAAGAGCGAGAACATTTAATAGTGTAGATGGAATATTATCGAAAACAGAGATGTTGAGTGACTCAAGTCGAGGAGGAGGGTAGTTGAGAAATTAGACAGGTATAGAGTCAAAAATGATAGTCGGTTTGCTGTAGGAGGGAGGGTATAGGGGAAAAATGAACCCGTGGTAAGAGCTAAACAAAGGAGTTGACAGCGAAAGTGCGGTGATATAAGTTTGCTAGTGGTTTTTAGGAGATGGAAATCTGCTTTGATTGGTTGCTCGGATGAGCTTCAGGTAGTTCTGACATAAGATCTAACAATGGTCCTTGGTGTTAACAACAGTGGTGAAGGTGGTGCAGGTTGGATTGCAGACCCGCAGAGAAACGTTGCAAAGG